>PNEQ01109325.1:16825-35686 GCA_003012365.1 Medauroidea extradentata
AAAAAAAAAAAAAAAAAAAAAAAAAAAAAAAAAAAAAAAAAAAAAAAAAAAAAAAAAAAAAAAAAAAAAAAAAAAAAAAAAAAAAAAAAAACTAAAACAATATTTACGAGTAGTTTTTAAGTATTCATGAAATACCTAGTAGCATTTTTTTTAACTATCTTAAAATTCTAAGTGAGTTAGTTATACACAAATATGATTTTCACGTATGCGAAAAATATAGAACATAAAAATGTTTATACGGCAAAAAAAGTGATCAGACGTATTGTCTGCGAGTTGAACAGTATTAAAAAAAACATAAAGTAGTAACTATTTCTCTGCACAGTAGGTTTGTTGACTTTGTAACGTGTATTAGTATAACAGTAGGCAGATGTATAATAATGATCAATTTAAATGTTAAGTCAAATATTGCTTGTGACTCATTAATCTTTTCAGCGACGCCTAACGAAAACAAATCTTCAATAATTAATTCAATATATCCACAGTGGAAAATGTTATTTCAGTAAATGTTGAATCACAAACGTTTTTATCCTCTCAGCGTCGCAGGAGCAGAGATGGAGGCAGTAATATTTCCCTCCCCCTCCGGAGAGTAGGCACGGCCCTACAGAGGGGGGGGGGATGCTAAGTTAAATAATTTAAATAAAAATAAAAAACAAGGGAATAAATAAATTTGAGTCTATATTCAAGTTGTATTCACATGTACTAATATTTTCATTTAAATGAAATTGGAAAATAAAAGGACGCGAAGTGAATAAAGACGAAATCTGCTCTCTAAGGGCGGGGCTTCGGAGGATGTTCGGCGCTGATTGGCCGAGCGCACCACCTCGTGACCACTGGTCTGAGAGGGTGGTTTCCTACCAAGACAAAGAAGAGGCGCGAAAGAGGAGATGGGGCTAGGCATTTTGGCCGCGGATAACGAGCGAGAACTAAGGTCTCCAGATTAATTTTCAGCTATTCGTTTTGGGTGATAGGGGCGGCGGTAGGCACCCCATGATACCGTTCATCGTGAAACAATTATTGCTGAATAGTTGAAGTAAAAGCCACGAGGGGCGGCAGTAGGCACCTGAGAGTATTTGACGTTAGCAACCATTTCTATTGAAAGACTTAAGATGGCCGCCTACCCCACGCTTCAAACGCGTTCCAGTGTGTTGGTAAACCGATTTTTTCTACGAAAATATTGCACGGTTTCCCATTGTGCTAACGTACGAAAAGAAAGAAACTTCAGACAAGGTCGGAACCTCATTGCTGCACAATTTATCTTACACGCACGACCATCAAGTGACGTGTCCAGAGAGGTTAGACATTTCCCGTCGTCAGCCGTTACACACGGAAAGACAAGAATTGGCTGGAAATAGAACTTTAGCAGGGCTTTTGTAAGTATTAACTTTATCCCGAACCACCTATAACAACATATTACGTATCCACAAAATATATTTTTTTTTCGTGAGCGCAGGAGCGATTAAAAATACTGTAACATGCACGCCCAGTTTCCGCATCGTTTGCATGTATGTGCAAGGCTCTTGATCAAAGTTCACGGTTTCCCGTCGTCGACTTGTAGGAACATTTCTTTAAGCGATGGCCCTAATTTATTTTTGGACACGACCACTTACCATGCTTGCTGCTCTGAAAGAACCGTTTTGTTATAGTATATAATTTTTTTGGTACACATATTTCCGAAAAGTTAAAACGTTTCGTCAAAACAACTGGGGCCCATTACTCTAGTGATAAAAACGTTGCACCGCAGGTCCTCGTGTGGCTCTCATCACATAGCAGTTGCCCATTCAAGCCAGAATTTACATCGTTGAGACACCAAAGCAAGCGAATATTTGAAGTAATGTAGATGTTTCCGTTTCGTGCATCCAATCGTCTTTACATGCAAGGCACGCAAGATACAAACATGTTTCTCTTCGCACAGCGCACAACCGAGACCTTAATTAATGAATTCATTCATATTCAAGTGAAATGTTTTCAAAGAGGATACCCTGAATACCTTATCTGGCAACTCGAAGGTTTACAAAGCACCGTCCGATACACAAGCAAAGTACAAACTAAATAAGTATTTTGGACATACGCCATTGCAGCAAATGGTGGGTCAGAGAAAACAGAGACTACACACAAACAAACAAGTAAACACAAAAGAACTTTGTTTGTAACTGGTAAACAAAGGTAAACATATACAATTCCACAAGGAATTCAGTCAGTGATTTACAACAAAATAACACAAACGATCACCCCAAGCATTAAAAAACAAACCAATGAAAAAATAAATACTTAACTCAGATTATTCCACAAAATGAATTCCGTCAGTAAGTAAGAAACAACAGACAAAAAATAATTACAACAACAAAATAACGTACATGTAAAGTGACATCAAAGCGGGATCCCGAGACATGAAACAAGTGAAAACATATTCAGAAAAGTTCCAGATTATTCCGTAATAAACGTTTATGTCACCGTGTTCTGACGAAGCAAGAGAACCAGACAGAAGTGACTTATAAACAGCACAATTAATAACGCCACTCGTTCTACATACGTTTTCCCGGTTACGTATAAGCTCACAGCCACATGGCGAAATCACAAGAAATCTATACACACAAGTAACACATTTTCAGGTTAAAAGGATACATGTAGTCTTGCTCGGATGTGCACCCGAAGGTACATGCCCATTCGCAGCTGGGGTACAGACGACTTAACAGGAAAAAATGGAGGCCTACCAAACTTCAAACTCCACTCGCCAGAGCAACTTGACGAATTACCAGCAAAGCGTCGGAGTTTCCACGCCGCTAACGAAGGACAGGACCGAAGTACTTATCTTTCATCAGGCACTCCACCAAGTTGGAGGGCTGCATCGAGAATGAAGGTCAAGGAGTAGAAGGGGAAGGTGGGTTTGGGAAGAAGCAAGAAGGCGGCGGACGTCAGCCGAGATGTTTCCGAAACTTCGCCAGCCACTTCACTAATTGCAACTGCCAGAGCCAGCCAGCCCAGCCGCAGACGTGTTTGTCTTTCCGCGGGAACAGCTCCGGCGGTAATTATACATGATTAATCGACGTAATCCAGGTTGCCTACCTGTCTGCCACCCTCCTCTGCGCACAGACGCCGGCATTTGGCGGGAACGACGGCATAACTAGAACGGGAGCAGCCGTGTCGAAATACGTCTCGCTGCAGAGACCTCACATGTGACTTACAGAGTTATATGAGAGCCACTGCCAAGAACTGAGTTAGAAGATACATTGTAAGAATAAAAGAAATAAAGATAACAAATTTGGGTGCTGACGATATAGCCAGCGTCAGATGGTGCAGGGCATGTTGGATATGTAATCATTAGAGATGATGGTATATACGGAAATGTTTTCTGCCAACATACATTCGAAAACGCTGTAGTTAACTGCAGCACATTTGATTGGGTGATGAACGTCTGCCACAACGTAGGTGTCTGCATATCAATAACAGGTATCAAATATTACAATAGCGGAAATATTATTGGCTGAGTCAAATAGGACAACAGCTCCACGTGCAGGGGAAAGCCAGTATCTTTTGGTAAGTTGAACGTGCGTCGAAACCCAGCAAACAGTCAAGTTTTCCCACGGTAAATCATAATCTCTAATGATTATAACTGTACTTGACTGCTTTCTAGTTCACACAGCCACCACCAAAACACAATTATGTATATTGTGTCACAGCAAGAGCACAAGATGCACCTCTTGGATAAGTAAAGAAATTTCGGTGAACGCTTTTAACGACTAGGTTTTTAGCGTTTGTGAGGGATGACATGAGGTTTGAAGCCATACCGAAATGAAGAGGCAGGAGGAAACGGAAGATCCTCGAGAAACCCCCGCTGACCAGTGGTTTTCGTCCGACGCGATGTACACATGCGAAAATCATGGTCATCCACGCCGGAAATCGAACCCGGATTGCCTTGGCGGGAGATAGATCGAAACCGCCTGCGATAGGAGACGTCCGCCAGTATTGTGCGCATGTGTCAGTCATGGTCACAGCATTAGGTAGGTCCGGTCTCATTCTGTCCCGAACGGTCAGTGTCCCATTAAAGACGGACAGTTCAGTCCCTGCAAAACATACCGACATGACCTTGATTGAAGCGAGCAGTCGACTAGGCGTAGAGTCAATTAGTGTAGGCCTAGTTGTTAACATTGGGTGATTGTGAAGATGCTTCATTCTAATCTTATGTAAGCTACCTAAGATAGAGACGTGGAAAATTATGTTTGGTCAAATACACAGTCTAGCCTATAATCAACAATTTGATTTTAGGGCAAAAAAACACGTTTACAAGCACACCAAGTTCACAACTACGCTAACTGACCCTAACGGTCGGGCCATACATTGCCGGGCCGTGTCAGAGCCGGGCGCCGTGAGGGTTGCACCAGTCGCCAGGTCCCGACTAGTATAAATAACTAGGTTTAATTCTACTACATTCTAGAAAATTAAACGAGTTTTCTTGTGGGAGAGCTTGGCACAGAGAGAAAATTTACTGCTAGTTGTGCTGCTATCGCATTCGGGTCTAATAAAATACGAGACCATTGTAAAATACACTTAACCACGCTTGGCAAGGAAATAAGTCATTTAATTTAATTTTAAAATAAAAAAATGTTTTGTTTTTTGAATTATAAATTTAATGTCCCTTGAAATTCACAAAAGCTCTGTGATTGGTCTGATTATACTTCTACCGACACCAGTGCTCAAAATGCAGAAATTTTGACTGTGTCAAACTTTTAACATTGATCTTCGCAACACGTAGTAGAATTTACCTTAGTTAGGGACCTGAAAAATTCGCGTTTCCTATCGGACTCACGCTATGTTTCAAACAACTGTATGTTCATGCCACTTTCACAGTTCGCTCAAGACTTATTTGAACAATTCCTAGAGGGTGCCGAGCCAATAATAAAGCAGCAACTAAACGCTATCAAATCACGTGGTATCACACTGTCAGCAAACAGCCAGTTTACAGCTGCTGTCTCCCTAAATAAACACATATTTGTGGAGGCTAGCCTACGCCCGTGAACCCACGAATATTTCCGGTCTCTACACTCTAAATCTGAATTAGTGAATATTCACTGATTCACGCCGATGGATGGAGCAGTTTCAGCAAATTGAATCAGTAAGAAACCACTGTGAAATCGGTGACTATTCACTGATTACGATAAAGAGTGCCAACATTCCCCAAGTTAATTAGTGAATGTCCACAGATTTTCTAGTATTTTTTACTGATTTAATAAGAGAAAATTCTGTACTTTGAAAACAGCTGGAAAAAAACGGTGAATATTCACTGATTCACTTGTGAAATGTTGGCACTCAAAAGGAAATAAGTGAATATTCACTAATTAAACAGGGACTATTTTCACTTATTCAAATTGTTGAAACTTCTCCATCCATCAGCATGAATCTGTGAATATTCATTAATTCAGATTTTGAGTATAACCTTAGTACAGCAGAAATGATTGCAGGTGTCCACCCTGCACCATCACATGTAAGCAGCGAGCCAGAGGCCGGTTCATTTCATTTGCACTAGTCGGGAACGTACGACTGGCGTCATCCTGAAGGCCCCCGACCCTGTCATAGCACGGCCTGGGAATGTGAGGCCCTTGACATTTTACAACGCATTTAAGATACTATCCGTGTCGAGGATTAACCCTCGACGAAAACATGAGTAAGAGTTCTTCTCACACGAGACAATGTGAAGAATCTTGCATGAGGACCTGCTACACTCCTGGAATGCTCAAATAGTACAACAATCATCATGCCAAAGTGACTTTCTACGGTTACCGCAGAAGACAGCTCCTGTCCCAGAGATAATGACGATTCTACTGTGCTAGGACGAAGCCCGTTTTCTTAGCCTTAGCTGCATCTTGTTCAGTATTTAAATGAGCCACCATGTTTCGATGGGCTGGTTACTAAATTATAAATTGGTAAACTGCCATTTCCACACTCATATTACCATTTCACTGAACAAAAGAGGCATACACTGGTTATACGCATGTCTTACGAGTGTTAGTTAGCTAACACATTAATAGTCCTTTTTTAATTGGGTTGGTAGTGAAAATCAAAACCTTGAATATAACAAGAACGTGTAGCAGTCGACTGAAAAGAGCAACTCCAGTCTCTACTTCAAGGAGAACATAAGTACATCGCCATTAAGTACGCGTCTGACGCCGTAGTAGACTCGCGGGAGCGAAGAGAAAAAGTGAAAAGGTTCAGAAAACAACTTTAAAGAAAAAAAACTTTTCGGGTTCTAGAGGACAATTTTCTGTACTCTTTAACTTGTTTACTTCTTCAGCGGCGTCCACGGTCTTACCGGTTTCTTTTTATAAATATAATTTCCAAAAAGTTTTTTTTTAGAGCAGCAGTAACTGTTTAGTATTCGCCTCTGACTCTCCATCTCAATTTCTCTCTTCATCCCTCCCAGCTCATCTCATCCTCCCCTGGTCCCGAGAGTTTTCCGAGACTGCCTGAACTTTTAACAGCCTCCTCTCCCCCTCTTTTTTCTTTTTCGTTGACCATCCCTCCATTCCCTCTTCGGTATTGAACCCGCACAGCACAAAGGTAACGGAAATTCTGCCAAGTTGACACACAGTGCACTCACTGACAGTGAAGAGATGTATTGCAAAGCTTATCGTATTCGCTCAGTCTCAAATCTTTTATAGAAATAATTCTTCTGTCATGAAAACAGATTTTTTTTTCCTTTTTTTCTTTCTTTCCTCTGTGGTATCGTTTATATTTTTGCTCACCTTTCCGAAAACTTTGAGCCCATAAAAAGTTCAGGAGAGGTAACGAGTAGCAAAATGAAAACCTAATAAACTTTTGCCGCTGAATATTCTTCTTAACTATTGAGAATATTTTGTATAGTCAACGGAAGTTCTCGAAAAATATCAAACTGATCCAACAAAATTCAGAACACTGTCACAGCATAGAAGAATTTTTTGAACTTGCTTTAAAAACACTAACCAATCAAAATGAAAATAAATAAATACAACTCGTGGTGTTACGACGATGAAGCAACATAATATATTTGGCGAATTGAACACAGAGCCGCGCCAACTACTCTGGAAGTGTGGGGCGAATTATCAGAAAAAAAAAAAACAGAAAACTACTTTTGCAATGTTATTCGGGCTTTGGATGTGATCGTCTACATTTTTCTACAAATAAACGGTTGTCGCTCTGAAATGTAACTATGGGAAAAGGAGAGGGGGCGAGAATTTTCCCAACACATTTACTTAAGAAAGAAAGGGGGGTTTGGGCAGCCGCCCACTGTTGGCTCGGCCCTGATTGAAATTTGCAAGAAATTGTTTCAGCGACCAAATCGTCAAAACATTAACGCACAATGCTGGTGTCCAACTTACTCGTACGTTAGAAATATTGCTAAAATAACTTGCTTAAGGGGAATACCTATTAATAATATATCATTCAATTTTTCTGCACGTCTTTGATATCGGAGTCTTTTGAAATTTTTTTCGACATGATAGACATTAAAAACAGCTCAAAATTACTATAACTTTGTTGTACTAATATATTCGAACAGCAGCCGAGGAATAATTAGTAGCTAACTATTTTGCGTGGACAATTAGAGATACAACGATAACAGCAAACACACATAAAATACCCCACCTAAGTACAAGACGTAAAAAATATGTGCACCAGTTTGAGGATAAATATACCATAAACCCAAGATTATCTGCATCAATCCCTCCCAGGGTGTCTGGTACGTGCTTTAAATACGCTGGAGAGAGTTGGGAAACTATTTTTACGAAACTATCATGTGTGTACCCAGTGTGCTAATTCACAAAAAGAAAATATACTTCAGCCGAGTTCGGAATATCACAGTTATGACATCACCCACTTTAAAAACACTGCTTGGATGCCTTCATACAGCCGTATTTCAAAATGTAACAGCCAACTTATACATTTAACATTTCTGTTGATTTTCCGCAAAGAAAAACCAATAATTACACAATTAGCACTTAAAATCGATTCGACTGTGGTAAACTCACGCGTTAGTTACGTGACTGGGTGCATAGCGTATCAGTGTTGTCCTTAGCGTTCGCTCTATTCTGTGAAACGAAACCCTACGGAGGAGGTGTCATAACGCGAGCTGAAAGGGAATCCTCAAACAAGCACTCACTTTTATTTTCGGAAACTTTTCAACGTAGGACTACTTGAACATTTTTACAGTTAATGTAGACGAGTTAGATAGTGTATGCTAACCGTGCAGGAATGGAACCCAGCGGTCAAATAATTAGGAATTACACATGCAACATTGGGTCCAGTGTGCTTCATAAGAGTGGTAGATAGCCTCAAAGGTAGAGATTTGAAACGTGAAAATGCATGATAAAATTACATCGTAAACTAACGTAATTTCGTACACAGGTAAATTATGTGAAGGCATGTAGCTACAGAAATAACGTTGTAGATAGCAGGTTTCTTCATACATTTAATAGGGGTTGGTTACCCTCTATTGTTCAGAACTATGTGACCATCCGCCACAGCAATTTGACACCACATATAAGTAATCCGCAAGAAAAAAATTAATTTTAAAAAGATCATCTTAGCAGTAAGTTCTCATCCCGACCGTTCCCACCGAGATCACGTGTTCATTTAGAGGTGTATGTATGAAAGGCCCGATCAATTTTCAATGAGCTGCTACTCACAGGAACAGCTTTAGTATGCATAAAGACAGTGTATTTCAACATGCAGGTAACTGAATTAGCGATATTTTCCTGTTCCTACTTATAATAAATCATGATAATTCAGAAACACTTAGGGTGCCTACAATGAGTTACAGAATAGCGTTTGATAATCGTTACCCGTCACATTTCAAGTTTCCGTTTTCCAATTGCATTCATTACGTGTATCCAGGGAGACTGAGCATGGTTACAGTGGGCATTTTCTGAGCCAGTGTGCTTGCAAATTTCACTACAAAAGCGTGTGTTCGAGGTTTAGAACAAGTTCCATAGCGTAAATATTCTCAGAATGTCAAGAGATCACGAAAACAGTGCAATATAATGATACAGTCCTGACACCGGGGAGTCACCATTTAAAATAAATAAACTACTGTGGAATCTCCGAGATGTGTTTTTGACTTCTAAGCGTCTGCACTGCCACCCTCCCGCCGTAGCTCGCAGGGGAGAGAAGAAGGAAGGAGAGAAGAGCAGGCGATTATTAAGTTCGCCACCGTAGGGGTTACCAACCCTCTGAAAAGTCTGAGTGTGAGGGAAACGAGAAGGGTGGTTGCTTGGGAAGGGGGTGGAAGGATACGCCTAAGAGCGAGTGACAGAACAGTAATTTGAAGAGTGCCTGCGACATAACCATCAAGTCGATACAATTTTAACTTTTTCAAGAAGCTCGACGTCGCGGGCCGTAAACATAAATATCAATAAATCCTCCGAACTAAGAAGTCAAGTAAATTAATTTATCTGAAAGAAAAAAAAACATGATTTACAAATATATTCAAGAAATGCTAAAAATTCTAAGTATTCTTCAAACACTGGCCTGCAATACACATAATAAAATGTATTCCACTAAACTAAGGGCCGGTTGTATAAATTTCTAACAGACAGCTAACACAGTGTTAGCTATACTCCTGTTAGGGGCCCAGCTGTGTTTTATCAGCCGTTTTTATTACATTGTTAGCTATCAGGGTATTAAGGGTTTTGGTGGTGCTTTCGTGTGTACGTTGGCAATATAGTTAAAAATATATATAGTATTTGAATTACCAAAACTTAGATAACAATGTTAAGTAGGCCTATGCAATGTTTATATTACTTTTTTCGTATTATTTACAATATTAGGTATGAAAAATTAAAACTTTTGCAAACAAGATGTGAAATAATAATTATGTTTTATAACTTGTTCTTTCTGTATTAGGTTATATTGAATATTTCCCTTGAGTTATTGTTACAACACCAGTATCGTGTATGCTACACTTAATATTAACACTAGTTTAGAGTTTGAATTGAACATGCTTTTTTAAGAGAGATTCTGCTGGGATTCTGGGAGACAATGTTACTGAAATATAGTGAAGAGTCCTTGTACGAAAGACATGTGCAACAAATCTGAAATAATTAATGCATCACGATTTGAATTAACACTCGCTGAACGACGAAAGCCTCTTGTAGGCCTGTAATACGGAAGGCAGTCACAAATACCATACCATACGAGTTTACGAAACTTGCGTGGAGTTAAAAATCAATTATATAAATTAAAATCAGCACAAACATAAAACTTTAGGCCCTGTGGCCTCCCGTTTGTGGCATAAACTACACTACGTAAAAAACAGAACTGTAAAACAAAAATAAAAAGGATTTCATTTTATTTTTAAAAATGCTGCTTTCAGTGAACAAAGCATGATATTAGTCAAAACACTGTCAATCAACGAAAATAAGCAAAGTATATCCACCACACTGAAAATACAAAACCCCCACATTTACTTTTGTTTTCTCCACACTTCGGAACTCAGATACATCATAATGTTTGCACCGATAATTTTGTGACATTTTTCCTATGTAGCTTATAAATTCGAATCACAATTGCAATCAATACCAATTTAATTCTAAATAATGCTAAACAAATTTAGAAGTAATATTGGATACACAAAGCACACATTTGTAAATTTCGGTCTGGATACTCAACATGAATTTGCTTGGTTGGAGACACGTTTTTCGAAGCACATAATCGCTTACAAAATGTGTTTTCTTTTTCTTAAAATACACTTGCAGTTATCGTTACATACTATAATGCTTAAAATTAATACGACTTTGCATAAAGCATTATATTAGTATTACAGTACCTTACGAGTCACAGGATTTTCGCAACTGTCATCGCCATTTTGTAAGTCGTCTCACGCTCGCCAATATTCTCCTGTTAAGTATTTATCAAACTCTCCCACAGCAGGTTAGCTAAGCAGAGAACAAACTCTCTGGCTAGCGATAACAGAGTTCATACAACGCATTTATAGCCTAACAAGAGAATAAAGCTACTCCTAGCGCTAACCACTGTTGATACAACTTGCCCTTAAAAACATTTTATACTGTACTTAAACGTAAACAAAGTGATTTTCATTTTACAGCTTATCTCTTATACTTATCAATTTCCATTTTTAATCCTTATATTTGGTTAACATTAAGGTTATAATCGTTCTGAGGTTGGACAATAAATGTCATTTTACTTTCAGGAATAAGCCACGGTACATAAAGAATGCATATAAATATAATGACATGACAAAAAAAAAGTTTGCCTCTGTTTTCGAGAGGCATTTGTTGACCAATTTACAGTATTTGCAAATGATATCTGAACAAAAGTTTCAGTTAAGGTTCGCTCCATGTTTTAACACCAGCATGGAATGAATTTTACTATAAACACATTCTAGTCCTTGTTCCCTTTTCATTATCTCAATTTAGACTCCAGGCCGAATTGAGTCTACCAGGGGATTGTTGCTTGGCACTCCGTACTATCTTCATTTCCACTAACACAACGAAGTTTCTTCATGATGTTATGACTCAGCGGGTCGCCGTAAGAACTATAAGCGTGTCTCAAAGTTTCCCACACAAAAATAACCTTATATTTAGAAACAAGCCCCAACCACGCTTTGTTAATAAAATCTTATTACCCATTAAATACTATCAGTAAGTAATTCCTTGCAACATAGCATGAAATGAAGTTACTCTTGGGTAAACTCTTTCCGTTTCCGACCATAAAAAAACACAACAAAATGGCCAATGGCATGAATTAAAATAAAACTATAGTTAATACTAGTCATTAATAGAGACGGGAAAAATTCGCAGGTTCACTGACCTGTAGACTAACCTCCAAGAATATATATAGGCCCCTATATTCAAGCATACAGCAGGTGTTCATTAGTTGCTCGTTAATACAGTCGTATGGGGCACGTTAACGTATATTGTTATTGTTGGCTCAGAGACTTCCAGGTAGCACTAGGAATATTTCGCGAGTTCAATTACCAACATGCTGGAATCCATTATCCTGTGTATACCGAAGCCCTACCATTTGTCCATTACCTGCTACTCATTCAGACAGCAGACAATGAACGAATAGACGGGGCTTGAGTGTGCATAGGACAATGGATTCTAGCATGCAGGTAGTTGAACTCGCGAATTATTCCTAGCCCTACTTCCAAGTGACGTCAAACAAGCAAAGAGCCTATTGCGAAAGTGACACGAACCTACAGTTGCTGGAATTATAGCGTATGCCTAAATGAAAACGCAAATCTTTTAGGTCCCTAGTCATTAATACTGAACCGGAATTAAAATCTACAACGAATAAACCAGTACAATAGTATTTCCTAGTCAAAATATACTGAAAGCGTTAAAAAAAACAATCAAACGGAAACACATAAAAGATGCAACACAATAGTAAGAACGAAGCCTAAACGAAGCGGTAATAATTAATTACTTAACAAAATAATAAATTCGAGGTCAGAAAACTTAAATGCATAATGGATATGAACCAGTAAAGTATTATTTCCTATATACTAAAACATGAAATACACGAAAAAAGACATAACACAGCAAAACTACAAAAACACCGAAACTACAAAACACACGGAATGAACAAAAATAATATGTCACTATTCACAGCAACGCAGGACAGATAATGATGAAATAACACTTTTCTTCCTGTGTTTTTCTGTATGTATTGTCTTGCGTACACCTTTAATATTTTTTTTTTTAATTTTGTTGAAAAGTTATGTCTTCTCTTATTAATATTTATTGTTCCCAGTTGTGTACTTTCTTTTCTCTTTTGTTTTGCAAGTTTCTATTTAATTTCAAAAATGTTTTGCTTGCTTTCACCTTGTAATCGTAATATTTTTGTTATTTGTTAACTCGAGATATTTTTATCTGTTTTATCTAATTTTGATTTGTATGGATACTATTTCTGTCGTTTATGTGTAAATGTACTTATTTTGTTGTTTTGCTGTATTTTTGTGTCGCCTATGCACGGTAAAGAAAACAGCAAATTCAAGCACTCAGAACAATAGTTCATATTATATTAAATATTGAGTACGAAGAGTTCGGTCAGTGCTGATGAGAGGTGACATGAGGTTAGGAAGGAGCAGCGCTGGAATGAGGAGGCGAGGGTAACAGGAGAGACACGATAAATCCCGCATATCAACAGCATCATCCGGCACGAATCCTACAAGTGAAAAACCGGGTCGACCCCACCCATTGTATATTACTAGCAAATAAACTTAGTAAATTATCTGCACACAAATATATTAACTAACATGCAGAATAGTCGTTCGTGAAAATATTTCTACGAGATCAATGCCGTAAATTAAAGATGAAAAACGTAACTATACCATATGCTACTTCAAATCGACTAAAAAATTTCTGTACAATCAATACAAATAGTCATAAATTTATTGTTTCAAGGTCAAGACTTTATATACAACACCTGCCATGTGTTGCCTGATAAACGGTCTCATTTAGCCTACTGGTACAGAGTAGTCGTTAACGAATATCTGTATACAAAGACAATGCTTTAAATTAAAGAAAAATAAAGCGTGACTATAACATATACGACTTGAAATCGACTACTGTATTGTGTCAACATGCAAATGTATTGTTTCAGTTACATATTTTTATTCGAGTTACTTACCACGTGTTGCCTGCTAAACTATCTCATTTAAAGGTAGTTAAATTAATTGCGTATTTTATTAAGGGAAGAATCCTGAAAATTGGTGAGGCAGCATTAACTATGACATTTACTGACATATTTACTTATCGTCTTACAATGTTGCAGGTATAGCGTACACCAGAGGAAATGAAAAATTCCTCGACAAAGAGGAAATGCTTTTTGGTAGAAAGCTAGAAGATTGATCACAGTGAATGAAATATGGTGCATCAACATTTCTCTGATGTTAAGAACAGTACATCTCCTCTACTCCCGCAACAAAGAGAATAGTTGAACACAGTGAGAAATCGGAATTACGCAACTTTCCTTAACGCGAGTCTCATAAAAAATAAACTGCTAGCGAAAAATTCTCATGCATTAACATTACCGTTGAGAAAATGTAACAATGAATTAATAAACAGCCGACGAATCACAGTTGTAAGAGAGATGATTATCTCGCTCAGTAACTCAGTACCTTTAATTTTAAGTGCGTCCGTAGCTTCGCCACATTCTTCTTCCGACTTCCACGGGCAGAAAATCGTGCAAGGAAATCCCCTGACATTTTAAGTTCTTTTTTTTCTTTTTGGTTAAGAGCTTTAGATGTTCATGAATTACGCAAAAGCACTCAACGAAACGCAATCAAGCTTTAAACCGCGTTGTTATTCACCTTCCGAGTTTCCGGAAACTAATTTAATGGGTGCCTTTCCCTTCTACGGTACTTCCCTCTTCAGATTTTTTGTTCCTATCAAATAGGCCTACTCTGTGAGAGACCCTGCACGTGTTTGTTTAGAAGCGTATCGCAGGAACTGAACGACGGCATCAGACTGGAGTGAATGAGACTCACGTTAACCTCGGCCCGCATATCAGCGTCTGCATTGTGCCTGGCCGCTGGGGAACTCCTGGCGAAAGAGGGTGGCGGATTTTGAATCATCCCCAATTTCCTCGAAAGGAAAGGGAGGAGAAAACAAAAAACGAGCGGGGTCTATAAACTCGGAATAACGGCACAGTGTGTGCGGTATACGTTCGCGCTCGTGCCTCGGGGGCAAGAAATTCCATCATTATCTTCCCGGGCCGACCCTCGTTAAACATGGAAGGTGCATTTTGTTAGCTAAATAATGCAACACGAGCAGGCCCCGCCAGCCCGCTGCGTCAATAGAACGAACGAATAGGCGTCTAGGAGCTGAAATTACGAAGAGAGGGGTTGGAAAGGAGTTAGAGGGTGTATCACGCACCCTCCCTCCCCTCCCTCGCCGACAGGCTTCGACTTCAGGGGAGGCAGGGGGGCGCATACGTGAGACGAATATGCTTTTCAAGCCCGGGCAGGATTGGTGCAGGGAGGGAGGGTAAAATGAGGGGCGCGTGAAGGGATAGGACTAAATTACACACCGGCGAAATGCTGCCCCCTGTATTTGTTATGGGCGGCGTCGCCCGGGGCACGTCCGAGGGTCGCTGCGCGTAGAACACGCTCGCACGTACCGGTAGTCGCAGGGCACGGCGTTATTGCGTCGACGTCACGTGTGGACGAGAGCGGACACTGCCGCGGCTCCGGCCAACTCCCCCGGACAAGCTGAAAGCAGATTTCACATGTCGAACATTCGTGCGAAACTCAAGTGAGGTGGCGGTTTCTCTTGCGACAACTTTTCGTACAACATGCATCACGGCAAAAATAAGAGAATACAGCATGTTCTATTTTTTAGGCGCGAGATTCTGCTACTCGTGCAGAAGAAACGATTCTGTTCGTTGCTCTGTGATGGTAACGTTTTTAAATTCATAGTCTATACAGGTTAGCAGAGATAGGTTGGGATTCACACAAATCGTAACTATTGTTTCCATCGTGTGTTTGATTCCTTCTTATCTAAATGTATTTTGGCAAAAGCTGTGGCTATAAAATGTTGGCAGAGGCCATCAACCAGTCTTCTGCAAGAAGAGAACTGGTTACGAGGAATACTTTCGACGATTATTTCTCAAAATATATTTTTGTGTGAGATTTCGCATGAGAAATGACATCTTGCCTCTTGCAAAAGTTGCTAATGGTTAATTCTACTACAGGATAGGAAGATAATCGGATTTCATATGGATGAGTATTGCAAAGGGTAATTTATATCACTAGCAGCGCTGGTATCAGTAATAGGTTTATTTTAAACAGGCATGGAAAGGTTAGATGTCGAGCGGACGCCTGGAATTCTCAGTCGTCAATAAAATCTGAACTACTCATCGAAATTCGATCAGATTTGTTTGCCTAGTAGATATTTTGTCATCGGACGTTCATTAATTAGCACTATGCGGTAGTATGCCTTACTTTCCAGTAAAAAATTAAAAACTGTTTTTAGAAAAATATGAGCATGAAACCATAAAATAAAAAAAAAATGGAAAACTGTAATATCTATAATTTTCAATATGATAATATATATGCCTATATTATATCCGAACTTCAAAAACACATTCGCGTTTTGATTTGAAAATAATTTTTCTATCTAAAATCTCTGCGCGAGAGGTTTACGGATGTTAAAATCATTTTCAAATCAAAACGCGAGGAATATTTAAATGCTGTAATTATAGAGGCCTATATTGTATCAAATTAAAATTATAAAAAAAGGCAGTTGGTCCATTTTTGTAGATTTTGTGGTTTGAAGCCCTTATTTTTCTAAAAAACAGTTTTTAATTTTTTACTCGAAAATCAAGCATACTACCGAAGAGTGCTACATAAATAAACGTCCGCTGATAAAATATCTACTCGGAAAAAAATCTCATCGAATTCTCATGTGTCGTTCAGATTTTATTGACGTCGTCCGCTCGACATCGTACCTTTCCACACCCCTTGACGCTGGCGCTTACGAAAGGAAACTGACGCAAAACTGAACATTGTCGAATGGCAAAGTTTTCTCCAAAAACTGCAGCATTAAGATGGCTCCTTAACGACGCCAGCGCACAGCCAACTTGCAGCAGAAATTGCTCGTTGCCAAACTAATAACATTGAACTTCCAAACCTGTAGTAGAAATTGGAACGATCGAAAGACTCGCCCCAAATATCACACGCTACACCGGAAAATATGCAGATACAATTGCCTGACCCGGTCTCATCTGAAAAGGCAGTGCGTGAATATTGAGAAGGACCATCTACCATTTAAAGAATCCTACAAACAAACGGCGCGAGGAGACAGATCGAGCTATGTTCATAGCTTCTACAAAATAATAAACGCATATTTGGAAACTTCTCAAGATACACGCGCATGTCCAGTTTCCGTTCTGCAGTAATATTTAAAGCATATTATCTCGCGGCAGAAAATGGCGAAATAGGGTAATTTTGCGCTCCATTTTATGTACTTTATCTAGGCAAACGCGCGTGCGACACGATATTTATCTTTAATATTACTCCACAAAATTATATATCAACACACAGTCTTATAGAAGTGAACTACTGTTGGAAATACCGTACGCCAATTAAGACACCGGTCTATAGGCCTTGTGTGTGAGACACGGCACCAAGTGCGATATTGGGCGTGCAGTGGTATCTTAGATCACTTGCCTGACTGACACCTTCAGTGGTGACCCCACCTTTTATTGCATGTCTCTATTGTAGTTCCTTACGAATTCAGTGAGCAGTTTTTTTTTCAGATATAACACGTTTAAAAAAAAGCTGTTTTAGCCATTTTTGAGGGCCACCGAAATGATTTTTCTGATTGACGTGATGTTTCGAAACTAATTTTCCGTCATCGTTTGCAGAGTATTATCTTTTCGTACATTCAGACAATAGGCACAAGTTGGATTAGTTTCATAAAAAATATATCTACGAACACTGCAACGCATTTCAAGCGCGTGGTAGGCGGGGCTCTTAAGGGGCAGTGTTAGATAATTTTATTGTATTTTCAGTTTTTTAGCCACAACGTTTATTCAAATTGTATTATCAATATTTTCTCGACAACATAGCATAGCATATATTTATGGTAAACTGCCTAACATACTGGAATCTTTCATTAATTTGTCATGTAGAATATTTGCAAGAGAATTCTTGAAAGTTAAATTATTCTGCATGACGAATTAATTAAAGATTCTGTTATAATTTACGTCAAGCAGTTTACCAAAAATATATCATTTACTTTGTCGAAAACTAAATTCTGATGATAAAATTTGCATCAGTGTTACAGCTCAAAAACTGAAAATACAATAACCCCTTAAAGGTTATGCAGCTAGAGGTTGCGAGGCATAATGCACGTGACTTTGTTCCCCTAAACGATTACGCACTTTCAGGCTTCGGACGCGTCTAATATGTTCATCCTGGCTGCCACCTTAACATCGAAGGCGTTGATCGTGAGGGGGGTTTGAAGTTCGTGTAGATAAACTGTGGACTTAAGAGGTGGGGGGGGGTGAGTAACCCGAGAAAAACCCACCAGACAACGTCTACGTCAGTGCGTTTCCCATAGGCAAACTCCAGAAATCGACTCCGAGTCGCCAGGTTGTCCGTTGACACGTCGTGCAAGACAGTGGCACCGGCTGCCTACCTCCAAGGTACCTACAAAAACAACCGAAAAATAAAATTTCTAGAAGGAACGGTTTTGTATTTGCGGATATAACTGGGACTTATTTTATTAATATTTGCACGCTTACTACTCAATTGTCGTACCAATTACATCAAGTACAAGGTTAAAAAGTTCTCAGGAAACATGAGGGTGTCCACAGACAACCCTTACTTAATGTATAATGGTTGTACTTTCGTACAAGCATATTATAATATTACATACAGTGTTCTCATCTTCCTGGGTGCTAATTTCTGTTGCTTTCAAAATGATAATAACATTCAACTAGCATTGTCTGACACATTTACCTTACATTCTTCACTCCCGAGGGTATATACACCACTCTCAGAAATCAAGTAGACCCTACATTGTATATACGTTTCATTACTAGTACGGACGTGAAAAATTCACGTTTTCTTCCAGGCAAACTCTAGTATTCCAACCACTGTAAGCTCGTGCCACTTTCGCAATTGGCCGTTGACTTATTTGACACCTTATTGAAGTCGCTGAGCCAATAGTAACAATGTAACTAAATGCAGGCCCATTTGACTGTGTCAGCGAGCAGCCAATGAACTGCTGCTGTCTACATGAATACGCACATATTCTTGGATGCTAGCCGACAGGTCAGTGAACCCGCGAATTATTCCCGTCTCTAATTGTTAGGGCCCGGTAGTTTTCGCGAAAAGATTTTTGCCCCACTTTGTTTCAGTGA
>PNEQ01109325.1:35786-74163 GCA_003012365.1 Medauroidea extradentata
AGTCGTTATTCATTTGACTGTGCCAATCAGTATACGGATAACTGCCACACATCACGTCTGTGATTTGCGGGTTTAACCTCTACACGCTGGGTGTTACGGCATCCAATCACTGACTACAAAGCCGAGATGCAGGTGCGCACGTAAGGCACTGAAACAAAGTGCTGCAAAAATCTTTTCGCGAAAATTACCGGGCCCTACTAATTGTTAGCAGAAATGGCGAAATTTCGCGAATTCAATAACCTGCATGTTAGAATCAAATATCCTATGCATACTCAAGCCCTGTCTATTCGTTCATTGTCTGCTGTTCCACTGAGTAGCAGCTAGTGGACAATTGGTCGGGACTTGAGTATGCGTAGGATATTTGATTCTAACATGCAGGTCATTGAATTCGTGAAATTTCACCATCTCTAATTATAGAGATGGTGGAAAATCGAAATATTCTCTTCTGCCGGCGTATCCTTTAACATAAGTGTAGCGTGCTGCGCCTTGTATGATTGGCTGATGATAGTGTACCACGGTTTAGTTGTTCACGGACTAATCACAGACGTGCAGTCATAGCGCACCAGAACTAGCACTGGCCTAGTCAAATAGGGATCATCAGTAACGAAATAAAAGTGCCCGAAATTATTACTTTACATCGAAGCCTGGCAAGCAGTCCAATTTTTCCACGATAAATTACCATCCCTATTCATTATTTATATTTCCTAAGGGCTGCGTTCACATTTCGTCATCATGCAACAATCACTCAACCCGTAGATTTAAGATGGGATATATTTTAAACGGTACGCTGCTAAAGTGTAACTATTGCTGTTTTTGTAACTTCGTGGCGAACCTTACCCTTGGGGTGGAAAAGTCTATGTTTGAATATAACGAAATCAAAGTTTATGGGGGAGAAAATTGTTACTGAATTAAATATTTACAACTAAAATAATCTACTTTTAACGACTCTAACAAAGACTTTTATTTTACATTTTAGTGCACATCGTTCCGAACGATATGTTCCAGTGCCAGAAATTTTGATGAGTAATTTAAAAAAATTTTTTTTTGTCTAAACTTTACGTTTGGAAACCAAGAACGTTTATTTTTTTCAGATTTGTCTTTAATAAATAAAAAAATTCTCTGTCAGAACAAGTCTTATAGTTAGAGGCACGATCATTTCGCGTATTGGTTATAGGTCAGGTTGAACGTCAATGATGTATAGCCTACTTCACTGTCATTACTGTGATCGGACAACAGTAGTTTTAATACACATTTGACGACTGCAAACCAGTAAGGAATAAGAAAATAGATCGTTGTGAACTCACATGGTTCCGTCTTGTACACTAAGAAGCCAATTAATACTCAACTGTGGCCGGTGCATATATAGGACTGAAGTCTAAGCTGCTACCAGGTGAATACGCGAAACAATCGTGCCTCTACTTATAGTACATCATGTGGTCATCTTGTAAGTGTATTAATTACATAAGTTGAATTACATTGAGAATTTGCAAAATCCGTTTCTTTAATAATTCGCATTTTTTACTTAGGCACTACAAATTCCCCTAAAACATGCTAAAAAAAACTGTGATTGGCATGGTTTATTAAATTGCTTTAAAATTTCACGTCCTGTTAGTATTTTGTGATAAAAGAAACCTACGCTAATAACTCGCATAAAATACTAAAACTGTCACGCAGTAAGTGAACTGCAATTCAAATATACCTACAGTACAGGTATGTTAATTACTTCACTAGCAGTGACCCAATATTTCGTTGGGTTTTGCAAAACTCCCTCGGATACTAGAAGTCGAGGAGACAACATTCAGTCAAGCGGTGAAGGGGGGAAACCAATCTTGATTAACTAACTATATGTACTCATGTCCTATAAATACAACAAATACAAAAATCATGTTATTTGCGTAAAAAGAAGTCGATTTCATCTTTATTAGCACTTTCGTGTGAGCTGTATTGTAGTCAAGTGACAGATGAATATACCTGTCTACTTTCAGGGGCTTATCCGTTTAACTTTGTAGCGTTAGAAAAAATTGTGTTTAGCTAAATAATTAGTATGCGGTAAACCGCCGGTAACTACATTTGCTTTGAAATTGATAATTAGTAGTTAATTTTCAATTCTATCACAACTTATGATAGTTGCAATGCAGAAGCGAAAAATGCAATATGATTTGTTAATTACTTACACTGCTATTATGAAATCAACAAGTGGCGGAAAGATAAATTTTGGCTGAAAAAGAAGTACCCTCACATTACACCGAACAGCCAGTGCCAATATTAAACTCAAACTAAAGAAGAAATATGGAAGAGAATCGAAACTCAGGTATGATAGCTACCAATCCCGTTCTAAATAGCTACACTGGAAAACCATTATTTTAAACCACGCGTTTATAAACCGATCACTAGTCTTATGCATTGACAGGATTGTTCCAAGCATTAACATTAAATGGCACGGTATCTTCCGAAAAAAAAAAAACATTCAAAGACTTCTCGTTAATTCGGAGCGAATAACAGAGATGTCGGGAAGAAAGAATAAAGACGGTGAAATTAATAAACGAAGAAAGACAAGCTTCTAAGCCCGTGTTACAGCACTAATGAGACGAGGAGAAGAGGATGGATAGAGAGAGGGTTGGGGTTACGTCCACTAACTAAAGAAGTTCCTGTCTTATCCCGAAGGTCACTCTTTCCTTTCTTGTCGCCAAAGACAGCACAAAGATAGAGAGAAGGAAATCAAGTGAAAATCGTATTATTTAAAGTTGAAGGTTAGAGACAGGAAAAATTCGCAAATTCACTGTACAGTGATATGGGGCATAGACTCAGAGACTTCCAGTGGATGTCAAATAAGTAGAGATGATGGTTTATCGCGGGAAAACTTGACTGTTTGCTGGGCTTCAACGTACGTTCAGCTGAAAAAAAAAGCTCACTGGCTTTTCCATGTACGCGGAGCTACTACCCTATTTGACTGAAACAATAAGAATCCCGCTATTGTAATATTTGCTGCCTGGTACTGGTCTGCAGACAGCTACGTTGTGTCAGACGTGTATCACCCAACCATACATGTTGCGAGAAACTACAGTGCTTACAAGGCTATTTCGGCACAAATTTTTTTTTTCGATATACAATCATCTGTAACTATCATCTCTACGTATTGGTATTATGTATAAGGAAAAGATCATGCCTACTTTAACAACTTCCCCTTTCGTTTTACAAGAAAGGAAAATATCCAACATGTTGAGCAGATAATCTAAATGAACTAATTGCCTAAAAGAATAAAATTAAGTTTCTTGCATCAACGTGATATACCGGATGGAACACCTATGAGTAGAGATGGTGAAATTTCGCGAATTCAATTACCTGCATGCTAGAATCAAATATCCTATGCATACTCAAGTCCTGTCTACTCGTTAATTGACTGCTGTTCCACTGAGTAGCAGCTAGTGGACAAATTGTCGGGACTTGAGTATGAATACGGTATTTGAATCTAACATGCAAGTCACTGAAATCGCGAAATTTCACCGTCTATACCAATGAATCGTCAGGTGCATTTACGCTGATGTTTTCGCATGTATCGACATTTTTTTTTTTTTTTGCTCTGTTCAGATAGCGTTTTCCGAAATAAAACGGACCGTCAACATCGTGATGTGAAGTCCCGATTAGTGACGAAACGCCATTTTGTTTGTTTTTGCAAGTTAAACTGCGCAGACAATTTAATTTTATTCAGGCCTGGCATTACTACGTAGCGACATGTACTTCAATAATATTAATGAAATTTCACCAAACTAATCAAAGTATTTTAAGACGTTTACTGGTAGCGACTAAGGAGCGTAAATGCACCTTACGACTCATAGGTAGAGATGGTAAAATTTAGCGAATGCAATGACCTGCAAGTTAGAATAAAATATCCTATGCATACTCAAGTCTCGACCATTTGTCCACTAGCTGCTACTCAATGGAACAACAGACAATAAACGAATAGACAGATATTGAGTATGCATAAGATATTTGATTCTAACATGCAAGTAATTGAATTCACGAAATTTTACCATCTCTACTCATAGGTGATACGCCTGGTGTATGTGCCAAAGCGAATGTACCGTTGCATGATACAAGTTTTATTTTATAGCAGTTATGTGAGCATTGATTATCTATCGCCTCTTCAAATACGTCCGCAAGCCCTTGCATCGTGGTTAATTTTTATTTTATTTTAAAACATCTACATATTTTACTATTGAATCGTTCGACGTTTACATCATGCAAATAGTAAATCTATAGTTTTCGGGTTCACAACAAACTGAATTTTTTTTATTTCAATCTTAATTTATATTTTCAGTCAGTTTGAATTTTCCTGCCGCATGGATAAAGTTAGCTAAGCCTTCACGGCTGTTTAAAACTAGCCTATTAAGTTTAAAAAATTGGTGCTGGCTAGTAAAATATACCACCGTGGAAAACATTCCGTGGACAGAAAAAATTTTTGAACATACAAAACAAAGAAATAATAATTACCTGCGCAAAACGGCTTGTTGCTTTATTCGTCTTCAATTACAATATCAATAGCTAACAAACCATAAACAAATAAAAATAAAGACAAAATTAATTAACACTAGTTTTAATAATTTATATAAAATATTGGCATTGTAATCCAAATTTGAAAGTTTTCTTGCAACTTCAAAGGAAGATATTAATTTATCAATAATTCCCAAAACTATTATTTTATCATTAAACTATCCTTTGCACCAAATTGATATTAATAACTAACATAATTCTTAATGTAATGTTCATTATAATAAAACACCCTTTATCAATACGAATTGTAATTTTTATACCAAACAACTACTATCTCAATAATAATAGAAAAATTAATTAATTGCTACAAAACATTAAGTAACAATTTTAGAAGGTAAGGAAACAACTTTCCTAGTAGACCTAATTTAAAAATGTCGCATTTAAATTATAAAATATGTAAAACTAACTACTTCTGGTTATTCACTGTCAAACATACGAGGAGTGAGGTATCCGTTGCTAAGACCTCGCTGTGTAGTTTAGCAGTGGTTTCGAAAATATTTTTTAACGGAAATTAGTACATATATATTAAAAATTCATTCTGGCTGTCATAACACTTTTATATATCATCGTTTGTAGCTGAATTTTTGTGTTGCAATATACTAAACCGATTTTTACATTTTGGCCCTGAAATAGCACATATTTTGTTGTCAAAATAAGCCAAAACGAAGCAAAATAATTTTTTGCTAGCAAAAGGTACATTATTTTAAAAAACTGCTCCGGCAAGATTGTGTATCGTATGACTACGCAGTCTCAAATTTTTCCAAAGCATTTAGTTAAAAAATATTCGATTTATTTACAATTGTTCGAAATAAATGAAAGATAATGGCCTTAGGGTGGTCGCCTGGGTGAGCATGTTTTGCGCGTCCGAGTTTTACTAGGTGGCGCAAAAAGAACGCATGTATTTGACACGCGTAGTATCAGTGGGGGAAGTGGAATGGCGGGGTGTGCGGCCCGTTGTTTTGTAGGTTAAAGCGTCCTTTAACAATGGCAATGGCGCCGTAGACCATGCATCATCGTTTTTTTCGCTACTAAACATTTCTTCAAAAGTAATGCCTCTGTGATCACAGTCCATGCGTTCATTTTGCGCCACACTTTATAAGTGAAGAAGCGGCAAGGACGACACAGCACGCACATCGCCTTCCTCCTATAGCCTCTAGACATAAGTAAGGTTAATTCTACTACAGGTCAGAAAGAAAATACGTTTTCTTATGGGAGAGCTTGGCACAGGGAAAATTTTGCCACTAGTTTCGCTTCAATCGCTAAGAGACCAGATAAATAAGAAGTCGTAGTAAAATAAAATTTATATAAACTTGGGAATTACATTAGTCGTTTAATTTAATTTTAAAGTGAAAGAAACAGATTTCGCATTTTAAATTAGCAACTTAATGTAACTTAAAATTCAGGAAGGAAAGCTTTGTGATTGGTCAGTTTGGTGCACTAGCGATACCAGCGCTCAAGTGGCAGAAATTTTCCCTGTGCCTAAACTTATAACATTGGTCTTTCTAACCTGTAGTAGAATTAACCTTAACATAAGTCACTAAACTGGCATGCAGTCTCCTCGCTGACAACACGCCTCAGTGGTGAATCTATATATTTATGCCGCAATATTAAAGACAAGGCTGTGCTGTACATGCGTACATTTTAAAACAATCTGCGCCAAGATTTTCATTCCTAAAAAAAGACCACAAAACATCCATTTTCACTATTTTCGGTTAAAAACAAACTTCAGAGGTATAAATGGAGGACTTTAAATAGATATACACACGTGTAACGTTCTTTGAAGGCTATTCCTAAGCAACATATTCTAGGCAATCTTCGTATAAACTTGCATCGGTCAAAGCTCTAAAATCTCTGCATATCGTTCGACCACCATGAGAATTATATTTAGTATCGGCCAGTGACATATTTCAAAGGTTGATTTC
Source organism: Medauroidea extradentata (assembly GCA_003012365.1). Lineage (NCBI taxonomy): Eukaryota > Metazoa > Arthropoda > Insecta > Phasmatodea > Phasmatidae > Medauroidea > Medauroidea extradentata. Next base: position 42,260 of record PNEQ01109325.1, read on the forward strand.
AAAAGTGTTCAATTTATCGCGAACCACCTAACAGATAATTGAGAAATGGTACCGACAATAGCATATTAAGGGGCGCGGTATCCGAGTGGTCAGATCGCTCGGCTCCCACCAAGGCGATTCGGGTTCGATCCCCGGCGGGTTCAACCCGGATATTTCGCATGTGCGAGATGTGGCGGACATTGCCGTTGGCCGGTGGGTTTTCTCGGGGATCTCCCGTTTCCCCCGCCTTTCTCATTCCATCACTTCTTCATTGTAGGGCTTCATTTTATGTCATCCAACAGGATACGCAGATGCTTGGTACGATACCCCACCCTCGGATACCCTCCCCATAAGGTACTTATTATTATTTAGTAGCATATTTGAATCGCTGCAACGCAATCAACAAATGAATATAAAGTATGGACTAGCGTATCGGCAAAGACATACAACTCAGCTGAGGATAAAGCAGAAGTCTAGAACCAGTGACTGAATCGTAGGCTTCAGGAGACAAAAGGCACACATGAAAATTCCATGTTTTCCGATGCTATATTTTACCAAGCCCGAACCTTCAGTTTACAGTGCCGGATATAGGGTGGAAAGTTGGGAAGGGGTAGGGGTGGGTGGCAGCGGCGTGTCAAAATGATGGCAACGCTGGCCCCACCATGTTTGATACAGTTAGGAGAGGAAAAAATCCACCTCAAAGAAGTTAATTCGATTAGTAAATGAAAGTGTAATCAATCTTCGGCCGAGTAAAAAAAGCCATTAAGTTATTTTGTAATGTTACGTAGAGTGCCAGGGTTTAATTGCATGGTACAATTTTGAAGTACAGGTTTTTGCACAGCTAAGAAAATTAAATTTCTAATTTAGGAAAACAAAATTAACAGTGCATTAGTATCAACAATATTTTTACCTAATAAAGTTTTAAAAAGGGGGAAAGGGGAAGCGGTGCAAAAACATTGCTTTAAAAATTGCCCGTATCCACTACTTAGGAAAAACTTCTGTTGACATGGTTGTACCCATGAGAACAATTCTTACAACTTGCAGATTACACAGAACTGCTTTCAAATAATACAGCGTAAACAAAAATATTTCAGTCAAAGCCGTATTCTTTAACGACGTTTCCACCCGACTGTTGATACAAACAAAATAATCTGGTTTCTTGACAGTCAGTCGATATTACGTGGAAGTTGCGAAGAACTGCCGGTAAAATACTTTTAATCTTGAGAACTCGGGGAGAGAATACACACTCAGTCTACAAGAAAAAAACTGAAATGCCAGCTTCTATACTTGAGTAACGTGCTCACGTCTACAGGTTGCATCAGAATAACTATTACACGTGATTAGTTACGTACAGTAGAAAGAAATTAGTAAATTTAGTTCTGATAAAGCAACCCCTAACCGAAAAGATTCAATTTCAGAGACTCCTGTGGAGTCGGAGGAAGATATACAGCAGAGTTCTGGCTGCAGTACGAATTATTCAGCACACACCAGCTATTTATGAGCGAGTGTGTGAAACATACGTCGAAGATACAACGAATAGCAGGATTGCCACTTAGAGTAGGTCTTGTAGTGCAGTCAGAAGAAGCGGCAGTACTTCTTTTCATAGTTTCATTCTAACATCATAATGGCACATTTTCCATACCAAGGTTGCTTATTAGAACTTCATATACTAAGTCCCATCTACAATGCACAACCGTGTGTAACAGTCATTCTGATACAACCTGTATAAATTGTTAACCAAACAAATTAAAGTGAACCAGCCTAAGCGGTATATGTCTTTGTTAATCTCCCCAGATGACACAGTAACTACGGTTGTTTATCTGAAAGACAATAAAAAATATACCAAGGACGCCAAAAACCGGACAGCTCTAAGTCGTGGTAGAACACTGACATACTTTACGTGGTGACTCACTGAAAATGTTCACGTGAATGCATTAATGTTTTCCTGAGATGGAAAACGGAAAGCCATTTGGATTTCGGTAAATGCTATCTCAAGTATAGCAGGCGGAACCATTGCGACCTTGCGAAGGCGAATCCAACATTAAACTCTGCATACTTCAATCCACTCCATAAACCGGGCGCACTTATAAAACATGTTTTTAATCGAAATTACATATGTCTCCGCTCGAAAAAACAATGAATATTAAAACTGAGAGCTTCATTTAATTAAATACCATACTCTTTGTTTGGTACGTAACTCTCGCGATTCAATGCCACGTTACAGACCTACATTGCGAGCTGACCTCAAAACTCAGCAGAGTCGCGCGAGTGACGCACAAACGGACGAAGCAGAAGCTTCGACGAATGAAGCAGGAAGCAGGCCGAAAATAACTGCGGCCGAGGCAGTCTTCTCGCTGTGTTTAGTCTGAGAAGTACGTAGTCGGTGCGACGAGGCGACACGTAAACCTACGTCACCTGACTTGCATCTTCGCCCCGACGTGAGACCAACCACGACTAAGGCCGACCATAATATTCGAGAAGAAAAGATCAATAGAAATTCTTAGTTTTAAGTGTTTTTCATGGTTATGTGATTTCTAGAGTCAGTGATTTTTGGTGAATAGAACTCTGCACCCCTGTGTTTTATATCTTAGTGCAATCCTGCAGCTCTGCTTCAAGATTGGCAGGTTGTATTTGGGCAAAGGCGTCGCTCATTTGACTGTGCCAATCACAACTAGGTTACCCGCGGTACCACACGTCAGTAATTTAGGACGCTGGGAGTTAAAAAACACCCAATCATTAACCAGGAAGCAGAGCTACAGACGTGCTCATAAGGCATTGAAACAAAGTAGTACAGAATTCTTTTCTCCAAAAATTACTAACTCTAGTGATTTCAGATCAAAGGCAAGATGACTAAATCATGAAACCACATGGAAAATAAAAATACTGTATATTATTTAAACACATTTTATCAACATTCTACTATTGAATACTGTGCACGGGCCTCAAAGTTTCTTGAAGTCACAGCAAACTCACGAAAGAATTTCTTTGGAATAATTTGTCTAATATAACTTTTATCACAACTCAAAAATTTAAAAATACAACTATACGCAAATCCCTCAATGAATATCCATGAAACTTCATTCTGTACTGGTGTCTTCATCATTTATCGCAGACCACCAATTTTGGCAATTCCATGGCAAAACATAAAAGGTATATGTTCAAATAATTAAATTCATTATTAATTAAATAATGCAGTAACTTTTGTACCATTTTCTTACACTACGCTAGTAGGCTTACTTGATAAAATATCACAAAAGAATATACTGAAAATACAGAAAATATATTTCGCCCGGCTGAAAGTTCGTAAGTCGTAGTATGATGGCATTCAACCTGATAGAGGCACTATGGGCGACAAATGGTACGCAGATCAAGAACAATGCCGCCTTTCTGCGTGGGTCACTGAATTGGAGCGCAATGTTTTTTTTTTTTTTTTCAGTATTTTTTCTATGAAACTTAGGGAAAATATGCCATTAATGGACCGGCTAAACATCTTATGTTACAGCGTAACAAACGATAAACCACAATGGTAAACAAATATATATATATATATATATATATATATATATATATATATATATATCGGCGTATACCACTAGCTGAGACCCTTAAAAATTATAAAATCAATTAATTAAAAAATAATAATTTAAAAAATGTGCAAATGGTAAATGGTCTATCAGTGGATATAGGGTTCCATGAACGGACCAAGTAGTTTCCATGAATGGACCACTCTAAATATCTACCGTGTTTACAATAAATGTGTCAATACTTGGTTATCTACACAATTCAAACAATTAGCACTTATTATCTCATGAACATTACGTACAATATACAGAAAATTTCTTTAAAATATCTATGTTTTAACACTTTAGAATCGCAATACATAGCCTACTGTAAGTAGCATGGTTCATTTTAAGTTTGTATTAATAACACTATATGAAAAATGAATTTTTAAATATATGCACAAAATAAATTACTAACAAGTGCTGAAAAATAACTTTTTCTTTTCCTTTTTCACGCCAACATACACAACATGAAACCACTTTTTGCATTACACCTACTGTATCATATCTTCCTCATATGCAGATTCGCAAATATAAAAAAACCGAGATTCTGTAACTGTACAAAGTCCCTTTCGTTTTTAGAGGCCGGTTGTTCAGAGTGTTTTTAGCATCACGCTTTTTGGAAGGTCTTTGGATGCTTCTAATACAGATTTGTAGGGAGACGAAGTAAGTTCAGCTGCTTTTGTGTCCCCGTTTTCTTCTTGCTTGTAAAGAGAGCGGCAGCTGATTGTGGAAGTGGATATATTTGTTTTACTGGCACAAAAGTAAACGACGACGATGTAGGTCTTCGGCTTGTAGTATAAATTCAGAATTTACTGCATGTAGCTACGGCTATTCAATACGCAACATCCTATTTCGTGTATATTTACGTTTTACACATGACGGGAAAGTATAACCTGCTTTTCCATTACTTTCAAATGCAAATTGCTAACTATTAAAATTAAATAAATCCTTAATTAGATTTATTTTTAATGACTTGTTGACTCTCTCAATCTCTTTAAGCGTTAGTGAACCGTAGCTTACTTACTCTTTACGTTTGAGGCACGGAAACGGGGAAGGCGATAAGTCGAACATAACACGTCCGTCACAACACCTCATCGCCTCTAGGCGCGAAGGACTAAACTAGCGTTCAGTGTTTTCGTATAAACAGTTTTGCAGTTTGACTTAAGCGATAACCCTGTTGTTTTATTTGTGTAAAGTTTGTGGCAATGTCAAATGCAGGTTTCTATGGACTATGGCTTAGTTTTACGATTACGGTCATGTTTTTAAGAAACGGATGGCATTTTTATATCATAGAGTCACGGTTTGAAGTACGTCTTCATTTCGTAAATAAACTCATTGGAAACATTTTTAGTATTTACACAAGAAAAAATATTTTACGTATTACGCTACAGCACGGCTCACGCGTCCGGGTGCACTAACTCTTCAGATCACGACATACACACTATAAAAATCACTCGCAAATGTGACTTTATTTTGTATGGGTAATCATCTAAACTAATCAATGTTGTGGCAATTACTGCTTGTACAAGAACTATAGTAAAAATGTTAGTTCAGAAATATTTTCATCAACTTTTAAATTTCTTTCGTTATCCTTAAATTTCTGTAAAGTCAGGATGTCTTACTTCCGGCTAATACCGGAACATATTAAAATTAACCATGATAGTAGAATTACTTTACAATTTTAATAGCCTTAAAATGCATGTAATGACGAGAAGTGCATTGCCACTTTGTGATGCCATGGATGGACCAGTATGCTATGGAGGGACCACCTGTCCATTCATGGCACTAAAAGACGGGTCAACCATAGCACTAACGCCACTTTACCTTGAACGTGTGTCAGTGCATCGCAAGCAACACAAACAAACATTGCCATTACGGCAACTTCTTGCACAGGAAACAAGCTTTCATATGCCGAGCCAGTTATAAATATTTTGTCACTGTACTGATGTGTACAAGCCTTGAATGAAAGTGTAAAAAGACGGCGTCGCGAACGCATTCTTCTTCGCACAAGTCTGAAACTTCTCCAGCAGGTATTGCCTCTGCCGCGTCTAGTTTACCTTATCACACGAGAATGTGTTGTGTGCACAGATTCTGAAATATTACAATGGTCCAACTGTGGCGCTGGTCCATGGATGGCACCTTTCCCCTAAATCGGAGGTCCTGTAATTATATTTGTGGAAAGTATGGCGTTACGTCAAACGAATACTTCTATCGTTCTGAATGAAGAACCAAGTTGGTATTTTCTCATAACAAGCAGTTTGAAAAAGCAGTTTTCAGCCATTTTGAGAAGACTACGAAAACATGTTTCTAACGGATGTACCGAATTATAAAAAACATTAAAGCATAGTTTAAAGTGTATTTTTTTATAAAAATATTGCGAACAAGTTTAGCAGTATCGTGTAAAAAACACGAGTGATACGCTACATCACCGTGCATACGCCAGGACTGGGGATACGTGTGTGCCCAAGGCTTAAGGGCGTTCAAGTGCGATAAAATCGTAATTTTTTATTTATATGAAGTATAGTCTTGTAGACGATATCTTGTGAATACAGTTTCCTCTTAGAAAACTATTTGAGCTTGTGAAGATGTCTCATAACGGCGCGTCAAAGTCAATAATTGCATGTTCTGCTGCTTTGTAAATAGTGAAAACTAATTGACTTACATAAGTGAAATGATTCACAATGAAATAACACTCCATGCGCTACATAATAAAACACATCCCATGGACTATTTTCATATGTAATAAAAATGTTAAATTTGCAATTTTTTCCTGTTGTTCTGCGATATTTTTTTTATTGTTCAAAATATTGCGTTGTTGGTTTACGAATGTTTTATTGCATAGCACATGGGATGTAAGTTCACAGTGAATTATTTCATTCAAGTAGGTCAATTGGTTTTCACTATTTGCACGGCAGCGTAACCGAATCGCCGACCGGCGTGTATAATGCATTATCATTAGAGGTGTAAAATCGCGAGAATTTGTTCTCCAAATTAGTGTTCTGTCCGGCGCCTAGTATGATTGAATGCCGGTTATGTGACACTGTTTAGTTCATCACAGACGAATTTGAGACTTTCAATCGTGGCGCACCAGAATTAGGAATTAGCCCAGTCAAATAGGGACCCGCCAGTAACGAATAAAAGCTTCATACATGAATACAACACATTACATAGAAGCCAAGTAAAGTCAGCTTATTTTGCGATAAATCACCATTTGTTAGTATCACCCTCTTCGCGCTAGCCACGCAGTGTTTTACTGCTTTTCTTTTGCCTGTGGGACTTCAAGCGGTGAGGAGGAAAACACGATCTAAAGTTTAACGTTACGTTGCTATATTTCGACTGAGTGTTGTGTTTGTAGTTGGGATGAGTTGAGTACGGATAGTTGGGCGTATGCTGGTGCTGTGTTGCAAGGGCACTTGGTAGACTTGTATTTACTAGAACGTGAAGCATATAGGAGGAACTAGAACGCAACAGTAAATACAATGACGCCAAATCCTAGCACACAGCAGACACACATTCAACAATCGCTCGTGCACTCTCGCTCAACAGCGAGATGGCGATGCAACTGGTGAGTGAGCAAGAGTTGAACTTGAGAGAAGTGTGTACCGGTTTCAAATATTCGCGTTAGACGCGTGGGAACAGCTGAGCGGTAAGAGCCAGAGTACCGCGCTCTACGGGAAGCACATCGCCTCTATTCACAACGCGCCAAACTGGCGTTGCAAGGTTTTCGTTGTAGTATTTATCCTCTGGGACATTAAGTAGTAACCCTAAAATTTTATTTTTGGATAGTATGCAGTAAATGCCTACGCACGCATCTCGTTTTGCACTCTACGAATTCAAGTGGTATTTTCGGTAGTGGCATAGGCAGGATTCGCGTGAAAGGTAGGTTTAATGAACACCGACCACCATTTTAAGGTGGGGGAGGGCGGTCCGGGAGTTCTCTCCCAGGAAAATCTGGATTTCGAGGTGCAAAATAGTGCTATTTTAGCAGTATTTCGAAACGAAATTATTGATAATTATATTGGTCAAAGTGTTTTTTTATCGTTTAATGTTTTCATTGTATAATTTTCATGACTAATTGAGGGCCCGGAGGGGGCTATATAAACCAACACTTAGGGCGGCAGACATGGCCACAATTGCGGCCGTAACTGCCCAATCCTTCTCTAACGCGACGCACGCAACCTTGCGTGAAATCCCTATCTTGTAGGCGTATGGGGTTCAGGCCTGATACGCACTTAGGCTAAGGTTAATTCTACAGCAGGTTGGAAAGAAAACATATTTTCTCATTGGAGAGATTAGCACAGAGAACATGTCTGCCGCTAGTTTCGCTGCAATCGCTAACGTACCCAGTTAAATACTAGAACTTGGTTAAATTAATTTTTAACTATGCGCACTAAAGAGACAAATAATTTAATTTAATTTTAAAGTGTAAGCAAATAAAATTTTGGCTTTTAAAATATCATCTTCGTATAACTTAAAATCCAGGAACGCTCTGTGATTGGCCAATTTAAATATCTTACCGATACCAGTGCTCAAGCGGCAGAAATTTTCCCTGTGCCAAACTTTTAACATTGATCTTTCTAATCTGTAGTTAGGATTAACTCTGGTTGGGCTTCTATCATAACTAGAGACATGCAAAATTCGCGTTATCATTTGGTAGCAGACTAAACTTCAATTTACTATACATAACAGAGAATAGTCTGCTGTTCAATTGGCTACGAACGTTTATGTGTTGGCGTTACGTCTTTACCGAGATTTGCCCCTCCTACCGTGTGAGCATTCCCCGCGGCAAGTCACGACAATATCGGCCAGCGGGAGACGTTGAACGAACCTATAGTCACTTGGAGCCTAGTCAGCTGTCAGAAAATAACGCGCATTTTGCATGTCTATAATCATAACTAGAGGTACGTGAATTTCGCGGATATATTGTAGGTCAGGTTGAACGCCAATACCATATACTTCAGTGTAACTTCTGTGATTGGACGACGGTTGGCTCGGCACGTATTAGATTAAAGCAAGCCGGTAGTAAATAAGTAAATAATTCACAGCGCTATCACTAGAGGCACAATTATTTCGCGTATTGATTCTAAGTCAGGTTAAACGTCAATAACGTATACTTCACTCCTCCTCCTGTTATTAGACGAGAGGGGTTTCAACACACATGTGACAACTGCAAGCCAGTTATAAATAAGAAAACAAGTCATGGAAATATCAAGTGCTAGACGTTTGTATTGTTAGAAGCCAATGGATATTCGGCTTCAGCCGGTACACGTATAGAACTGAGAAATCTAGGCTGTTGCCAAATGAATAAGCGAAATACTCGTGCCTCTAGCTCACGTGCTATACCGCTTGTACATCCAGTTGCAAGCCAATGGATACAGGATTTTGGCCAGAGCGTATATAGGACTGAGAAATATACGGCAGCTGCCAGATGAATATGCGAAATTCACGCACCTCTAATCATAACTAGAGCTAGTGATTTTTGGCGAAAAGAATTGTGCAACAACTTGTTTCAGTGCCGTACGTGCACACCTGCAACTCTGGTTCGTGGTTATTGGCAGAATGTAGTAGGGTGGATGCGTGGCTCATTTGACTGCACCAACCTGAACAATGTTACCGCGACACCACACGTCCGAGATTTGCGGATAGAGCCCCGAGACGCCGAAAGTTAAAACTTCCAATAACTGACCATGAAGCAGAGAAACAGGTGTTCACATAAGGCATTGAAACAAATTGTTGCACAATTCTTTTCACCAAAAATCACTGGCTCTAATCATAACACAGCAGAATAGGGCAGTTCGGCAGTTTCACACGTACGGGGCGTGAGAGGCGGCACAGAGCTCAAGGAACGACTGGTCCGCCCAACCTGCGCCGTCCATCTTCCCTGAAGATGATGACGACACGTGTTTATTCTCGGAGCGCGCGCCACTGGCAGCTTGCTCTGGCACGAAACTCACATCGCCTCTATTGTGAAGTGACCGAGCCTGGCTCGTCTGGTACGCCACGGCTAAGCATGGTCGACTTTACTTCCACGAGAGGTCGTGTTCCGAAGTGAATCACTAGTGGCTCGCTCAAAGCGCATTCTCTAACAACGTAGGCCTATTTTAGGATTTTCGGGATAAAGTGAGCACTCAAAAAAAAAAAAAAAGACCTGCTTAAGTTCTATTTTCAGCCAATTTGTATCTTTACGCACGTAACAGCTAACGACGGGAAATGTCTAACCTCGCTGGACACGTAACTTAATAACTGCGCGTGTAAGATAAATGGTGCAATCAGTACGAATCAATGCAGTTTGATAAAAATAGTATATTGGTTGTATAAAATACAATTATGCTGGTTTCGGTTGATTTTGTTTCCGTATTGTTGAATATAAACAGGAAAATACACGGAACTATATTGAGTAATTTCGCTGCCAACCATACAAGCAGTAAGTCAACTATAGTTACGGTTGAATTGTGTGCTGTAACGACCAGTACCGTAGTGATATTTTTCAAAGGTTAAATTTTTAGTGCTCACTTTATCACGAACGATCTATAGAAAATTCACCGATGCATCCACGATACACGAGTCGTTCGGAAATTACAATTTCGTGAGTCCGGTTGAGTCGATGCATCCACCGGTTCAAATTGCATGGAATTTCGGTGGGTCTGGTGTGTGTATGTGCACAGAAACATATGGATGAATATTAGAAAACAATTTAAAAAAAGTTAAAGTAAGCCAAATAGTTGTGAAATGTAATGTTTAATTACCATTTTTCTTTGCAAAGAAAATTACTTGTGCTTTAAAATGTGCACACGCTTCATAAACATGTCAAATTCAATTCGCACATTTGAAATATAAAGTATATTTACCATTCAGCAGTTCTGTTAGGCGAAATTCAGTCTGAATGCCTTGTATTGTACTGTGACTTCGCTTGAGCAGATATAGCTCATTTCATTCGAAACTAAAAACGTATACAATAGAAGTGTCAATCGGTTTACACCGATTTTTCAACTACTGGTTGATGTAACGATGAATGTTCGAACACGCGAAAACATATTCTTAAGAAGTGTGGAGACGTAGATAAAGAACACACAGGCGTGCTATAAACTTGTTCAAAATTAAGAGGCACTCCAAAAATTTTGAAATCAGCAGGATTTATTTAAATTGCATTTTATCTGTTCTTAAAAGATCTGCAACACGTTAAAATGCGAGGAAACCAACTCGACACTGGTGCTTATATTTGTATGACGAATATTATTGTAAATTTTGCAACGCTTATAACCTCACCTTTTAATAAGCTGTTTACGTATCTACAAATTCCTTTCACTCACACTGTCGTGGTATATAATGTAGCAGTTTTCTACATCTTCACATCTACAATGAAAGTAATGATAACGTATCTCAAATTAAATTAATTTTAAGTGTGTGATTATGCGCTTGGTCCATCCCCACAGTATGAAACATTTTTACATTGGTTCTATAAGGACGAGTTCTGCTGCGACACTTAACGGTTTTCAATTTGAAGAATTTTCACCAAAACAATTCCATCTCAAATTACATCAAACAGAAAATATTCTCTATGACACCCACTGACTGATCTTAATAAAACTCGCTGTATTTGCTACTACATAAAATCATAAAGCATACTTACCCTGTAAATAATGGTACTTCTCCGTTAAACTACACTTAGGCCCTATTCACAATGCGCAGTCGGCAGTTGGCAGTCCGCTGTCGGCTGTCAGAGATTATTATATACGTTAACATGTATGTATTCACAATGCACAGTCGGCAGTCGACAGTTGGCTGTCGGCTGTCAGAGATTATTATATACGTTAACATATATGTATTCACAATGCGCAGTCGGCAGTCGACAGTTGGCTGTCGGCTGTCAGAGATTATTATATACGTTAACATATATGTATTCACAATGCGCAGTCGGCAGTCGACAGTTGGCTGTCGGCTGTCAGAGATTATTATATACGTTAACATATATGTATTCACAATGCGCAGTCCGCAGTCCAGCAGTCGGAGATGGTGAACTTTATCTCCAACTGCTGGACTGCAGAAAAATTCCCACCAATCGGGCGTTGCTCTCATAATCACGTGATGTAAACAAATATTGCTTTTAAAGTTTTTAATGCTTCTAAAGGCAAAGTAAGCAATTTTTACCAATTTAGAACAATATGTTTAAAACACAACCGATTATTAAATAACAGGTAAAAAAATGCATAAACATCATTCCTGCTGGACTTCACATTATAAATTGTATTAAATTGCCGGCAGTCGGCTTTTGGCCATCGACTGCAGACTGCGCACAAACATGTCAGAACGACCCATTTTTCGTCATTCGAAGATAACTGCAGTTTCTTGCATAATTCCTTTCCATTCCATGCACGACAAACAATTATGGCGACAAAAATGAATTTACACTTTTATTTTTAGATTTGCAGCAAATTAGCTGCAGTACACTGATTCGCCGCCCGGAAGTGTGAACGGATTTTCAATTATTTCAGTGCAAAACATTCAGTCTAAGCTAGCAAGTCGACCTGATATCCATAATAATTCGATATGATGACCGTTATCGATTTATACAACGAATCTGCTTGGGTTCAAGACAGTCATATCGGGAAACAGGCGCAACCTCTACGCTCAGATTGCTGTGCCGCTACCTCCGGCTGGAGAAGTTCGGATACAGAATAAGCCATGGGTTTAGTGCAGCTTTAATATTAAGTTAGTAAGAGGAGCATGACACGCACTTGTGATTAGCCGTTCGGCCTATAGTGTTTCCTAAACAACTAATATTAAAATTACAATACAACAGATGAAGCGCAAGTAATGTGAATAGTTTTCGCACTGAGTTTGTACCAAATCCCTACGGACTGGAAAATTTCGCGAATTCAATGACCTGTAGAGTAGAATCAACTATCCTATGCATACTCAAGCCCTGACTATTTGTCGACTAGCTGCTAATCAGTGGAACAACACACAATGAACGAATAGACGGGGCTTGAGTATGCATTGTATAATAGACACTAGCCTATAGGTTATTGGATTCGCGAAATTTTCCAGTCCCTACAAATCCCCCATGTACAAACTAAAAAACCTTCCGGTCTTAACACAGAGATAGCATACAAATGCCTGGCCTTGTCTGCTATTTCTATCCAGGTACATTTCTGGAAAGAAAATTTCATTCTTAAGGCTGTCTATTGCACCGGTCGATATTTGTTCTTTTTTTTTTTTATCCTAAGCACTCCAACACTAGAAGTCACAATTTTCTTATTTATGTGAGGTTAATTTGATTTATGAATCTTACCTTAGACAAGTCACACGATCCTCAAAAGGTTGATTTTCAAATATAGCTTTACTCGGGAAGCCTACTTCCATGCCATACATTTTTGTCTAAAGCCCACATTAGGCGATATTTTTGCCTCTCCTACTGCATGAGACTATTTTTCGCTGTCAGTAATTTGCGAATAAAATTAAGGCAGTAGGTGCAATAATTCGAAAAACATCGTTCTGAGAAAAAATTTAAGTAGTTAGCTTGAAGAAAAATTTGTCGCACATAACGATTCTTTCCTCGCTCTTCTGCCGTCTAGACGTTTTAGGAGAAACCAATATTTACAGTGAAGAAAGACGACGCATAGGAGATTTACAAATATATGCTTCAGGCGGGAAAACGACTTAAGAGTGCGGGATAACTACACATTTTTGAAAGTCAAAACGGTAGACCTACAGAATATAAACATCCTAGATAATGATATTATCCAACTTTATAAGCAAACATTTACCCACGATGATGCTTTTATTTAGCGTAATCTGTTCTGCAGCAATTAAATGTACGACAGTTCTGCGTCAGCGATTGTTCTTCAAAAATACGTTACTTCGTCTAACGTTTTTATTTATTTATTTATTTATTTTTTTCAATTTTTTGCAAATTCACTCACGAGAAACCTACAATTTTAAAATGACGCTTTCAGCGCTAAATTACGTACCATGACCTCTTAAAGTCTGCATTAAGCGGGAAAACGACTTTGAGCTGTTATTACACCCAGCGTCTTTATTGTTCTTTGATTCTTCTGCAGCGCGAGACGCCCACGCGAGCTTTCACTAAGCGCCCTCGTTCCCCCACTCCCCTTAGATCAACGAGCAAGCAAATATTTCACATTCATGCGCTTCCTTCGTCGGGGACGATTTTCCATCCCGAAGAACTCCCCTGGAAATATTTCCGTCGCGACCCATTAGCGGGTGCCAAGTTTCAGCGACGACGATCTAGACTATAGGGTGAGGGGGTGGTGAGGGGCGGCATCACCCAGCTCGACGTCTTCCTTCCTGCTTTCCTTTTGGACGCACACGACGCCGTCAAGTCTGAAGCATCTTGCGAGACGCATGTTTCCAATACCTCATCCACCCTCTTCCCAGGGGGACCGGCTGCAATGTCTATAATTACAGCACGGGCGTCGAGGCGCGGATTATGCGAGAGAAAAAAGAAGTCACGCGGGGGAGGTGGGGATGAGCGGAAATAAGCTGACGGAAAACAAAACCCCGAGAGTGCGTTTATTTATAGAAAACTACGGCGAGGAAACACGGGTAGGGGAAAGGGAGAATAGCTAATTTCGGCTAGCGCAGTGGCGACGGCGCGGGTTTGTGTGCGCGAGCGTGCTCTCTGCACGTTCTGAGGCGATTTTAATTAAACAGTTGGCCGAGTTTCTTGCTGCGCTGAATTATGATTCGCCCACGGCTGCGTAATGAGCTCCTTCGCGATCCCCAGGAAACAATGCCTGCCGTCCCCCCACCCATCCTTCATTTACCTACTCTTCGCCCACCCATCTTCCACCCTAGGCGCCACTGCTGCCGCCGCCACACGCCTTCCATAAACAAAAGACTTCTGTACCTGACATAGTCATGCTACTGTCACACTGTAACATTCAATCATGCTCTTGCTGCTCTTGGATTTTTTTCCCACTTTCCTTGGGGGAAGGTAAAACCGCAATATCTCAACATAAAATCCGTTATCACGCTGCCTTCTCAAACAAAGGCCACTGCAGACGTTTTCAGTAAGTACGTCTTACATTAACAAAAAGTAATCTAAATGTATGGTATTATACTGCACTGCAACATTTAACGTATTCAACAAACAATGAACGTGTGTATTTACATTTGTCTGAAAATCAGTCACTGGATAGAATGTATCCTTTCATAGTTTATTGCTTTGTAGTAACGAACTGGATACGTATCTCAACAATAGCACAGACCTAAATGCGAGATCTAAATGTAATGTTAAGCTGCGTTTACCCACCTAAAATAACAGAGTTAACGAAAGTAAGACAAACGAAGAAGACTATAGGATTAGACGCCACCCAATGAAAAGTTCAGAAATATAAACTACCTAAAAGCCAAGTATAAAAACGCAACAGATAAGCAAAAATGCGTTTAATATTAGCCCTAACAAAGACAGTGTCATTTTCAACACGAAATAAATACGTTACATTTTTTTAAATACGAGTAAATGAACCCTGAACTACTGGCAACGAAAATTACTTTAAATTATACGCATTAAAAACCGTGGCAAATTAATATGCACATTACAATAATGCGCTGGCAGAAATTCCCGGTCATTTAAATTTTAGTCGAACCAAACCAAAAAGGCGTGTCGAAACTCTACACACAATATAAACCAGAACAAGGTTTAACGAACATTTCTTTGGTTGTAATCTATTACCAGCGGTTATCAGTGACAATACAATATTGTAACACCAAATCGTCACGTGAGATGATAGGATAATACTCTGCAGTTTGAACCCGCACACACGTTCCATCCAAGACTCAGGGTTACCAAGTTTCGGTATACCTTATTCTGGCCCACTTTGTATCATCAAAAGATATATTAATGCCTGCTCCATTACCTAAATAATTTTTGTATTTAGTTTACGACAGCCACAAGTCATTTTCTGATAAGTTGTGTCGCACAAATATGACTGCAGCACAAACTAAACATAATGTTAGGTTAGTCAATTATAAATAGTTGATAGATTTCTACAAGCCTGCCGCCTGAACTGTGTATACATACACTTAATATATACATACATACACATAATTTACCCATTGCCAATACAAGAAACGTAACATAAAGTAGATGATTCCGGTACAGTTTAAGTTTATTTCTATATTCGTACCATATATTTTTAACACATCAATTGTGGATAAATTTTGTTTTTATGAAATTTTATAACTATCACAGTTTTTGCATAACGGCTAGTCAAAGTCAAAATTTGCATGTTACGGTTTTAAGTACGACACTAAAACCAATTGACTCACCAAACTGAATTAATTCACACTGAATAACGATGTTGTAAGGCAACAAGGTCTCCAATATTAAACCACAAAATAAAATGTTTTTTTTTTTTTTTTTTTTTAATCCTTGGATTTTTTTTTTAAATTGAAGCAATTTTATAGGTGCAAAAATATTTCACTTTTTTATTTTTATGTAGGAGACCTTGAAGCCTACAGCATCGTTTCTCAGTGTGGACTACTTCAGTTCGGCAATGGTTTTAGCGTCGTTCATAATACCGTGACAAATTTTGACTTCGCCAAGCCATTATACAAAAATTTTTATAGATTTTGAAAATTCATACGAGCCAAATTTAGTCACAATATTTATGTCTAAATTGATGAAAACTGCTGCCGACCGTGCCCTTTAAGTAGCGGAACGATTGTAAGATTGCCATAAACAACTTTTTACACACAATTCAAGGCATGCCGAGCAGTAACTAAATTTAATTTGCTGCTTCAGTCAGCAAAAACATTACATTCGTGAGCGATAGTTACGATATTCTCGTCGCCCATGTAATGGCGAAGAAACGTAACGCAGGTGTAAACCGAAGCCGAATACACTAATTGAAAATATGAGACTTCTGAAAACCAGCACTAAAAATTATGTGAAATAATCTAGAAAACAGTTTCTGCAAACGTTTTGCACGAGTAGTATTTCTTGGACCAAGTCTCCAACGTCTAAATTTCGTGCGAATGCTTCAGCTTTCTTTCTTTCTTCCTTCCTTTCCTTCTCTCTCTTTCTATACATATATACACACATACAAACACTCACATACATACACACACAGACTTCCAAAACCTGGAGATTTGAATTGCTGTCTTCAGCGTAAGCTTATATCCGCGCCAAAAATTACTGCTGAGTGCAATCTGCCTCAAAAAGCTACCGGGAGTATCCTCTACCATCGACCATATTTCAAAATACAGTCACGTGGCCAGTAATCCATGCACGGTGCCCCGGTTGGCGCAGTGGCTAGAGCGCTCGCCTCCCACCACGTATACCCTGATTAGATTCCCGGCTGGAAAATCCTCCAGTCCCTGGATTTTCACATATGGGAATCGTGGTAGACGATGCCGCTGTAAGGCGTATTTTATTGGGGATCTCCCGTCGTTTCCCCGCCCTCCTCATTTCGGCGCTTCTCAGTTGTATGGTCTCATTCCACGTCATTCGTCGGTGCAGTAGGGATACCTACAGGCACTCAGTAGTAGTCTAATTTTGCATCCAGGGTACGATATAAGGTAACTCGTAGGAAGATGTCAGTCATAGAGGTTTTTTACGTTTATTTGATTATTATTTTAACTTGTTTTAAAAACAATACAGCTCATTACTGACTAACACATAATGTCCACCGAAAATTGTACCCTATCGTAATACTTTTTACACATTAAATTCTAACATCAGGGCTTTAAATTTCCTTAGATGTTGCATCTTCCCCCGAGTTACCTAATAGGTAGGGAGGGAATATTTCGCGAGTTCAACGACATACGTGTTAGAATCCATTCTCCTATTTATGCACAATCCCCGACCATTTGTCCATTAGCTGTTACTCACTGGAACAGCATGCAATGAACTAATAGACGGGCTCGAGTATGTATACGACAGTGGATTATAATATGTCGGTCATTGAACTAGCGAATTATTAATGCTTTCCTTACTTATAGGTATAGATGATGCTGTATCGCGAAAATAATTTGTGGCAGCATACCCTTGAAAACGCTATAGATTTTTGCAACATATGTGATTATACTTCTGACGCAACAGACCAAAACAGGTATCAAATATTACAATATCGGGATTCTTATTCAATCAGTCAAATAGGTTAACAGCTCCAAGTACGAGCTAAAGCCAGTAATCTTCTGGTAAGCTGAATGTGTGTTGAAATCTAGCAAACAGTCAAGTTTTCCCGCGATAAACCACCATCACTACTTAGCCTATATGGTATACCCTAGCACTTGAGTACCTTCCCCATACGATATTTATTTATTTAACACGTATGGGGCGAAGCGGAAGCAAAGAAACGCTATTATTGTAAGTATCAAACTTCTGTTAAAATAGACCACAGTCCAGTTTGGTAGCTAGTTCCATCAGTATTTTCCATGTAGGCTGTTCAGGATAAACTGAGTTTTTTGGTTACAAAAACTTTTTCTCAGCTGGTAAAACTAAATCAACACAGATTTATGACGAAAGATTGCCGAAAATATGATCATCGAAGATTAACATAACCACGACGTCTAAACATATGTGAGACAACAAAACAACGAACAAACAACTAACTATCTAAAAATAACAATGCCGCTTAGAGTTGGCAACAATCACATAAGCGCCTCTGTCCAGCATGGCGGCAATAAAAACAGTTAAACATCAGTATTGCTTTCAATTTTTTGTGAGCCGTTATGCCTTCATCTTTGCTGTTTTAAATGTTAAAACTTCCATGTGACTAAAAACTAACGTAAATATTTCACAACTCTCAAAACTTTACTTCTGTAGCCCCAATACATTTCTTTATTCTTATACTTGTTTGGAAGTGCTCACTTTAAAGAGATCCGCCTGTACAGCAGTTCGTTCTGTAGAAATAACAATCTGTTCCGAAAAGGAGCACAGAGAATCACATATTTATTTTAAAGACGTGATTGTTGTATGAACAATGCAGATAGTACCGACAGCAAAACTGGTATGTTGTTCCAATTTTTAACACCCGACACAAAAAAAAAGGGGTTTGGTAAGTTTGACGTGGCTGTGTGTGTAGCTGTGTGTGTCTGCGTGTGTGTGTCTGCGTGTGTGTGTGTCTGCGTGTATGTGTGTCTGCGTGTATGTGTGTCTGCGTGTATGTGTGTCTGCCTGTAGCGTCGTAGCTCCTAAACGAATGGACCGATTTTGATGCGGTTTATTTGTTTGAAAGCTGACGTGATGGAGATGGTTATTAGCTATGATTCAAGGAAATATGTTCAGCCGTTTAAAGATAATGGGCTCATTTCTAGTTTTAAACTATTTATTCCAGGAAGTATTGCTTAGCAACGATGCACTGAATACATCTACATACTCATTGTTTTCATTTTCATTCCATATTATGAATTCTATATATTTTCAACAAGGACATTTTTAACCACCGACACAAAAATAGAGGTGTTTTAAGTTTAATGTGTGATATATATATATATATCTGCGGCATTGTGGCTCCTAAACGAATGGACCAATTTTTATGCAGGTTTTTTTAATTTTTTTGTTTGGAAGCTGACGTGATCGAGATGGTACTTACCTATGATTAAAGGAAATCTGTTCAGCCGTTTAAAGATAATCATCCCTTTTCTAGTATACTTTTGAGTGAATGTGAGCAATTCTATTGGTCTGATCGATTTGAAATTTAGTATCCTATGAGTCACGTTTCTTTTATATTTTAAATATTTGCGAGTTATAATGGTTTTGGTTCCTACGACATTACTTTTCTTTCAGTGCGTACACAACAACTGGACAATATCGGTATGGGCAGCGTAGCGTAGCCCCACAGCCGTTTCAAGTGAAGTCGGCAACCTTGGGTGCGGCAACCCTGCTAACTAAGGGCCGTGTTACGGAAGTTTCGCACCCTCCCAAGGAAATGGGGTTCCCTGATTCGACTGTCTGCCCTGCGTACAATCAGCCTCACGCACAGACGGACGAATTAGGAAAACCCATTGCCGCAGAAGAGCCAAACGCGCTAATAAAATTAGGCCTACCTTTTATTTTGGCAGGGTTGCCACACTGCATGCCACAGTCTTCCACTATAGACAGCTGGCTACCGTAGCGTACAATGCATACGCCTCCAAAGATTGAACATACGAGGGTTAATTTTTTTATTAACCTCAGATTGGCCGTAAAAACAGTAATGAATTGTGAAACGCTTTTAATGTAAAAATATACGTACATTGCAGATCGAGGAACTTTCATACCGGAGTACTAGCTATACATAACCTCTGTAGAGAAAGTTGCCCCCTGCCTATTGAAATTTGTTCGTTTAAACGTTTTGGGCGTGATACGCTACGCGTTGCATCAAATGTTGTGACTGCAGTTTTGTTTCTTCATGGTATATGCCTATGAAGCGATATCAAACGAATCGTAACACAGCACAACTGTTTACCCCCTTCCACCTCAACCACGTTTAGTGACGGCAACTTTCTTTGCAGAGGGTGCTGGAAAGCTAATGCACCTGTATGACAAGAATCTCAATCCACATGCTGACTAAGTTGAACAGTAGCTGAAAGTTGAACGTATATTTCGACAGTAAAAGTATTACACTATTTATTCCCGTTTTTACAGCACATTGGAAGAAAAAATACGAACTTTCAAATTTGTTTTTAAATCAAGTAAAAGTCCTTTAAGCTCAGTAATTTATCAAAAAAGCTAAATTATGTCTTTTTTTTTATGACTAACAGCAATCAACACGTTGCATACATCTTCTT
The DNA here is from genome assembly GCA_003012365.1 of Medauroidea extradentata. Classification (NCBI taxonomy): domain Eukaryota; kingdom Metazoa; phylum Arthropoda; class Insecta; order Phasmatodea; family Phasmatidae; genus Medauroidea; species Medauroidea extradentata. Next base: position 62,542 of record PNEQ01109325.1, read on the forward strand.
CAATTAAGTTAAATGATTTTCATTGGGTGTCTGTTCCCGTAACATGCAAATGTTGACTTTTGAAGTGCCCGTATGAGAAAACCATTCAAGTTAATTTTTCAAGGCGATACTGTAGTAAGTACAAAGAGCACTATTTCGCGCAAGTATAGGCATTCGCCTACCTGGCACAACGCCGTAGTTTGTCCGAAGAAAATGGTTTTGGCGAAAGCATTAAACTTGTCCTAAATACGATTACATGTGACAAAACTCATTTCAAGTTGTTTTGGCACTAGGGCCCGAACTTATTAGTAGAAAGCAATGTTCAAGGTCGCCGGAATATCTAGGACAAGATAGTAAACACGTCGACGGAGGAACGCCTGCAGACAGGAGTCTTGGGTAGGTTAAAACACGTCCCAGAATACTTCCGCTGGTAGACGCTGGTAGAACTAGTGTAGAATGCATCGCGAGTATTTGAGAGGAGTCTTAACCGATTCAAATTCCTGCCTTTGACGAGTAGAAACAGCGGAGCGATGAGTACCATAGTACCACGCTAGACGGGCAGCATATCGCCTCTATACACAACGCGCCAAACTGGTAGTATTTTTCTTATGGGATTGTAAGCGGTGACCCTAACATTTTTTTATAGTATGAAGTAAAGGTCAACACACGCCTCTCCTTTGCATTTTACAAATCCATGTGGTATGTATGGCGTTACAGCAGAAAAATCAGTTTTTAGCAATTTAGAGAGATCCGGAAATCACGTTTCTAACAAGCATGCTGAATTTTTAAAATTACAGAATGAATCGTAGTATGAGTTCTTTCCGTAGATAAATGTACTATGAATAAATTAAGCGGTATTGCGTATGAAATAATACGCGCGACAGGTTACGACACCATTCCCGCGATAGGCGAGGAAATCTCTTGCTGCATCACCTATGTGATAATAATATTTATTTACATTAAATAAATGAAGGTTGTGACGAATAACCGGCAATGTTTGTGTATAGAAACATAACATTTTACTATTAAGTGCGTATTATTGAACGAAACCAGTACTGGGAGTTATTCAGAGTTAATTATTTCGTAAAAAAAATTATCATAAAATTAAAAATTTTTAATTAGCTTAGTTATGTTATAATTTCGCTTTAATTTTTCGAATACAATATACGTAGTGAAAGGTAAAGTAATTAGTTACGTCCCTACTGACACGTTTTCAGTTAAATCTTGCCGAATTTTTAATCACGAAGTGATTAAGAAAAATTCGCTATAGTATTTGACACGTAGGCCTAAGTAGGGCATAAAGAGGGCTGTCTGTCACCATGCGACCATCAGGAAGCCATGACACTCTCAGAGGTGGTGACCCACCGGTTTCGGCCGTCGTAACCGCTTACACAACCAGACTACTAAGGTCAACACAAGGTGTGAGTTAACGAACAATAATTACACATTAATTTAACTCATTTTAGACTACTATGGCTAAATAATTCGTCAAAGCTCCTCCGCGCGTACTCTTTAACGTACGTAATCGAATTGTAATAGTGATAATGTAGACATTTTTTTAACAATGTCTTTTGATTTAAATAAAGGAACCCTAATTATCACGCAATGGCTTCTAATGCTGCGGAATCTTTTGTAAAGTATAGCCTAATTAAAAAAAAAACTCTTATAAATACACAACAAGACGATGCCGGAATGATGGTTTTTAAAACAGAATATAATATGTCTTAAAATAAGCTTTGGTGTCCTCGACGACCGTCAACAATTTCTCTTCCAGAATGATGTACTTCAAAATGTTACAACTGAATACAGACGAAACTGCAATAGAGGCGTGCATTGGGCTTTACTGCACAGTCGCGTCTTCATAAAATAAGGGCGCGGTCTACCGCAATTTTCGTCATCATTATTTTATTTTGTATTTGTACCAGATATTTTTTTTTCTTGTTTTAGACACAAAATGTGACTAAATTTGGCTCTTAAGAATTTTTTTTATCTCTCATAGTTTTCGCGTAATGGCTTGTTAAAGTCATATTTTTCATGTTTCCGTTTTAACGACTACACTAAAATCATCTGATATACCAAACTCAAAAAAATCACAGTGTATAAAGACATTGCAGGCTACAATGACATGTTCATAAAATTAAAAAATAAACATTATTTGTATTTTGAAAAATAAATATTGAACTTTTTAAATTTTTATTTTCAGTTTCAGCAATTTTTTAAAATTCAAATAATTTTTATTATTTAATTTCATGAGCATGTCATTGTAGTCTGCAATGTTTTCATCCACTGTGATTTTTTTGAGTTTGGTATATCAGTTGGTTTTAGTGTAGTCGTTAAAACAGAAACATGCAAAAATATGACTTTAACAAGCCATTACGCGAAAACTATGAGAGATAAATAAATTTAACAAGAGCCAAATTTAGTCACATTTTGTGTCTAAAATATGAAAAAAAAAATATCTGGTACAAATAAAAAAAAGTGATGAAAATTGCGGTAGATCGCGCCCTTAAGGTGGCCGCCTGCCCAGGCTGCTGAGCGGCGTGGAGAGCTTCGGCCGTTACCAGATTATTTGAAAATTGCTCATCGTACATGAGTGATGACTGCTTAGGAATAGCATTTAAAGAACGTTAAGCGTGTTTATACTCATTTCAAGTTCACCACAACTCATTAAAGCACACTTTCTAGTGGCCGACAAATGGCGAAAATTGGTGTTTTTTTCTGTCCTTTATAAGTATGAAAATCTTGGCGCAGAATATTTTAAAAGGTATAGGCGTGAACAATGCATCTTGTTATCTTTAATAATACGCATAACATTATAGGGTCCACTGAATGTCTCATAGAGGAGAGTTGTCGGCTAGAAGACAGCACGACAGTTCAGTGACTGGCTCCTGGAAGCTACACTGAAACAATCTGGGGCAAAATTCTTTTCGCGAAAAGTTCATGGTCCTAATAATTAGTTAACAACTCATCTTAACTTTCTAAGAGCTTTTTATTGTGGAAAGATTTAAAATTTTAATCAAACGCTACAATTACTTAAATTATTTTTTTTATCTAAAACCGATCAATCTGGTAAAAAAAGACGCCGTTGTACATAAATTATCGCAAAAAAACGTTCTTTAAAATATTACTGTTTTAAGAATGTAGTCAATGAAAACCTTAGAAGATTAGATTTTTCCAAGTTGTTACCAAATATTTTTCCAGAGTCGTATCAGTGCTGAAATGAACGGTACGAAAATTCGACATCACAAATGGATCGCCAGAAACGCATCTGTGACAAAAGTGTTTATTTCTCAAACTTGGCATAAACATTTTCTAGCATTATCATTCTTTAATTTATCCACATTTACCTCCAAAAACCCGTAAATTATATTTAATGTGTTCTAGCCCTATTATATGTGTGCCAAGGTTAATGAAAATTATCATGCACAACGTAAGCAAGCTTGTTATTGTTAATTATAGTTCACATTTGTCATATTTGATTGCAGTGTTTTTTTTGTCTTGCTCCGAATTTTCTTAACACACCCCTTCAATATTGCGGCCCAGTTGTGTTTAGAGGGCTGACACTTTTAAACTATCTTAACAGTTTGCCTTCGGGCAGCCGTGTAGAATTTCAGTCTATCTTAACGTATGTAAACGAAACTTGGGCCTAAATTCTGAACTAGACAAACACTACACGAGAACTTGTTCGAAGTGCTGTGCAGCATCGTACCTGCTCAAAGTTTCAGCAGTGTTTAAAGGTTTCCTTTGTCTCTTAAGGGAGTTGGGAGAGGTAAGTTCGGCTTGGCCTTGTGTCTTACCGTTTCTTTGAAGCGCACTTTGCCGAAATATAGTCCTAACTTGTACTTCCTCTCTAGTTTCTATCAAGAACTGTGCAAGACTCTGGACGAGTGGTCTTCTAACGCTGGGGTGGTCTGCTGCCAGATTCAATACGGGCCAGGTTGTACAAAAACGACAAAACTATTTTATTTATATACCGTCAGACATATTTAATCGATACGACGCTCTAAGCACCCATTTATTTATTATTATTTTTTACAGAAATGCGGCGTAAGAACTACAGATTCTTCGGAAACACAAGTGTGCCATAACAGCCTTAAACTCGAACAAAATAAGAGGAAACTATATAAAGTTAAGCAACACACAATTCACGCACGTTCATCAAGTCGCAAGTTCAGTCTCAATCAGCCACAGTGGTGTGCGTTTTCAAAATAAGATATCTTCTATAATCACACACCGCCAACATTGTTACCACTACACGCATTTCTCATCACGTTATTTCAGATTAAGATATACTTCCTTGTATAGTAGTCTTATTCCACAATATTTTTTTTAAATAACTATATTCCCCAGTTAGTATAACGTAACTCAATAAATAATTTTAATTAATGTTTATTAATGCTTCCGATTTATGGTGGCCAGCAATTCAGGAACGGCTTATACATTTAGGTCACTTGGTGTGTGAACTATGTTGTTGCCATGTGTTTTAAATACATACTCCCCTACCTTCCCCCTCCCCCCCCAAATAATATCAAAGGTGTTTTTCAAAAGATTAACCGGACGGTGTCACGCATCAACAGACTATGCGCCAATTGCTAGCTCAGTATCGCTTTTTTCTGCTTTGAAATGCTCTTATAAAAAGTATTTTAGTGCAATATGGCTTGTTACCAAAAAGTTACTTTTTCTGCAAGCTGTACTTCGTGATTATTTGATAACGAATCAAGTTTACATAGAACACAATTCTAGTTGTTGGTACATATAGCACACAACGTTATTTCTATCACACAGAAAAGTACATTTTACAACAAATTATTTTAAAAACGCGAAACAAATAAAAGTAAAATATCCAAAGTTACACTCCCCAAACCGCTTCCCACCCTTACTAATCCGCTGACGACATCCGTATGTCCGGCACGTGGCTGCAACACCAGTAGCTCCGCTTTTCGAAGGCGAGATAGAAAAGGGGATAAAAAAAGGCACACCAATGCCGGGGCAATGTCCCACCTCCCACGCCCTGGAGCAAACGAGAGTCCCGAGTCAAATTCCTGGAGTTCCAAGTGCCCTTCCGGAAGTCGAGAGGAGTAAGGTAACTCAGAAGCCGCGGACCACCCCGCCACGAAAAGCTTTTCTGGATTCAAATTAATTTACTTCCCTTTTCTCGCACTTCTAGAACCACGGGACGGAAAAGGGGGAGAGGGTAGCAACACAACTTCACCTCTTCTCTTCCCTAGGCCAACCCGCGGGAAGAAAACACACCCCTGCCCCTTCCCGCTTACCTACACGCTTACCCACCGAGAGAAGGAACAAAGGGCTATTCACAAGCACAGACGTTTCAAACGAAACCACGCCGGTTAGATGACTGGCCGGGTCGGCGATGGCACGGGGGGGATCCCATTCCCAGGTCGCTCTGCGCGGCGGAATACATAATTAAATAGAACATTCTTGCAGAAGTCGTTAGCGCGCCGGAAAAAACTCCGGTGTTGCCCGCGTGGCTTGTTCTTCGTCAACACTCGGCAAACTTGCGAGTTGAAACTAACTCGCGATCGCATCGAGTTGAGCATTAGAAACGACACGTGGTTTATACACACAGAACGCACGTGCACCGCTAAATTAAATTCTGGATTACGTAAAGTTATAACAACACGACATACAAGTTCGAGGTGTAGTTACAGCAGTAGTGTTCTATATGATCTTACATGACATAACGATTTATCTTACTGAAACTATATGCCGCATTAGTAAACCCCGGTACATAAATAATGTTTCTATGGGTGATTAATAAAGACTTAACGTTATCTACCTCGTAAATTCAATTTAAAATTTTGGATTTCACAAAAAAAATTTCAGTAAAAGTTAAAAATTGGTTTTATTACAATATTTCCTAAGAAATGTTACATACTACACATTATCACAAAATGAAATTAGTCCGTTTATAATACAGTATAACATCAGTGTACATTCGTGGTTGTGCTGATAACGGATCACGTGATATTGTGAGAAAGGCCTGAGAAAGAGAGAGGGAGCGAGTGTGTGAGAAAGAGCGAAGGAGGATTTACGATAAATGATTAAACTAAATACTAAGTAAAATATTAAATTTCGTACCAGCAGTTCTTGAACTCACGGGTCCAATCTTGATCTAAAGGACCCGGATTCTATTCCCAGCTCCGGTCAACCTTATTTCGGTTATCAATGCTTTCCTCGTAATCACTCCAGACAAATGTCGGCACGGTTCGTAACTGTAGGCCATGGCCGAGTCCTTCCCAGTTTCCTGTAAATACAAGCCACTGGTCCTGTGTTCGATGATCTCATTGTCGATGAGAGGTAAAGCCCAAATATCTACCTTCACATCCCATAGTTATATGTTTCGGACAACTTCCTCAGGTCCTTAATACGTACCTCACAACTTTTTTATATTTCAGCGCATGTGAGCGCCAGCGTATGTACGTACTTCCACGGAATATTTAGGAATACATAAGCATGACGGCAAACTCATTCACACGCGCTAGCAAAATGGCTTCCCCTGACCAGCTATACGACGGAAACGCCTACCGCCTTTCTGCGTAAGGCGGCTACCCTGCTAGCCGGCAGCCGGGCAAATAGGAAACCTGTGGCAACATGCAGGAGCCAAACATACACGGGACTTGTATCTACAGCCTCGGCAGCCAATAAGCGGCGAAGTTCGCCCATATCAAATGTGCCGCCACGTCATGTCACGTGTTTAGTTCGTGTTAAGGCTCGGTTTCTGTCACCATATTTAAATTTATTATTTTTCGAATTACTCAACTTTATTATTTTTCACATTTTTGAAATTTTAATGATGATAATGTTAAATATGCGATTACACCGCAAATTCTGTTTACCTCCCGCTACAGTGCAGGTTTTGCGATTTAGATGTTAACACATAATTACGCTGCAATCTGTGTGGCAAATTTTTTTAAATTCATAATATGCCCGACAGACTGCGACCTGACAATACATTACTAGTTCAATTGCCATGTTTGTACTTTAGCGCAAAGTGAAAACAATTTGCGGTATAGTCGCCGATTTCACAGTTTTCTTTTCAGAATTTCAAAATAGCGAAAAATAATAAAATTCAATATGGTTACTGAAGTCGGGCCTTAATACGTATGTGCCCGTTCAGATCGACTGCCTTCAGGAGAGGAGGGTAGGTACAGGAAACGAAAAGCGTAACGAAGCGCTCTAATGATGCGCACAAATTATTCAGCTGTGACGGGACGGCAAACATTCCACATCGAGATCCGACTCTCGTGCACGATTCACGGAAACATTAAAAGCATTATACGACCCGCGTATTAACTGCGATGCAGCGTGCTAAGAGAAAGTTTTTTTTTTTTTAGTATACTGCTAAACGTGCATTCGAAATCTCTATCTACGAAAAGAAAACACATTTTAGGCCTCGCTCTTTAGTTTCGCAGTGGTTTCGAAAAAATAATTTTTTAAATGCAAATTAATAAATATATCAAAAATTTATTCTTACAGTTTTAACACTTACGTATCATCGTTTGTACCTGAATTTTTCTCTTGCAATACATCAGACAGGTTTTAGATTTTCGCCCTTGAAATATCACATATGTTGTGGTCAAATTAAGCTAAAATGAAGCAAAATATTTTTTTGCTAGCAAACGGTACATTATTTTAGAAAACGCTTTGGCAAAAGCGTGTATCGTATGACTGTACATAGCCTCAATTTTTTTCAAATCATTTTGTTAAAATATATTTGAGTTATTTGTAATTCTTTGAAATAAATGAATGGATGGTCATAGCCTTAAAACTATGCTTCGCTATTTTAGTTTTTTTTCTTATCATGCTTAGAAACATGGCTTCAGGGCACCTCAAAATGTCCAACAACAGCTTTTTCACACCGCTGTCATGTAAAAGATACCAGCCGGAATCGTAAAACGAAAATAGATAAGCACACGCTGGAATCTGCTTCACACTTTCCATAAATGAAAAATAGGGTCTCCAACGTTAAAGTCGCACTGAGAAAAATTCAACTACCTAAGCACTGCACGGCGTTTTACGCGCCCCGCGCATAAAGGTGAAACAGTTGTTGACGCACGATTCAGTCTAGCTCTTATCACATGTCAGTTGCCGTACCTCAGACGCGGCATACAGCGCGTGCTATGTAAGGCACTTAACCCTTGGACCCTCACTTTCCCCTTACCAGTCAGCCACGTGACGGCAGTACTGTCCCTCCATAAACTAGAGAGCGCATCAGGAGGCTGACGTCGAGTACACCGACACAATGGCTCCGTCAGGCAAGCGAAATTGCCCCACAAATAATACAGTGTAGTGTTATGATATCACCTAGCAAGTCACACAACGAGAGAGGTTCGGGCTGCAATTAGGCCAGAGTTGGGGAACCAAGGAAGACAGCAATTCACCCCCCCCCCCCCTTAGTGCCTTAATAATGACGACAAGCACGCCGGTATAACACCTTGTTACCCAGCAAACCAGGTTTATCGCCCGGCTGCATTGGTCCGATCAAACAGTATAGTTCAGCTCATGGACGTACCTACAATATGTTTTGGAGGGGGTTTCGAACGCTCTTCTTGCATAAATGTTTCCATGTTATCTATGTTTGTCATAAATGTAACGTTAACAAATTTTATTAACATTTCAGTTGTTTTTATAATATATTCTACGTTTTGTAAAATAAAATAAAATACTTACATAACAAAACTGACATTTCGGACCCCCCTGGGTACACCCATGGTTCAGCTCTTCTCCGGGGCTCGGGGGTCAAGTCCCGGCTGGGGCGTGCTCGTCTTAAGATGCCGTCTACTTATTCAATTCATCTTCTGTAGGTCATCACATCTAAGCAGTTGGCGGCAACCCTGTTATTTTCCTCCTCTTAATGTAATGTTTTGATAATCTGTAATACTTCGCTCTCCTCCTTAATTATTACAAATCAGTATGTATAACCGTTTTGGATTCCCTTTACTTGCCGTCCTAGCAGAGTAAATGCCTGTTTATCCATAAATGTCCTAATAAATAACCCGTAATAACCCTCTTAATAAACATGCAGTAAAACAACAGTGTGAATCCCCCTTAAAAGTAAGTATGTAACAGTTGCACCATTGTCCACTTCTCGAGTCCGACACCAATCGTCAGCAAAGAAAAATCAACTGACACTCGAGAAGATTCAAATAACAATGCGCAAAAGTCGTAAACGAATACTACGGACTAAAGACCAATTAATTATTTACGCAATAAGATACAAAACGACCGAACAAGGGTAGCAGTTAGCAGCATTCCATTTCTGAGCCTACAAAATCGTAGGTTTTTCAAAAGTTGAACATAGGTCTCTATCATTTTCAACTTAATATTCGCTAGCATTTTATGGCAGGTATTTGGTACATTAGTCTGCGATAGTATGCATACTGTGACCTGGTTGCAAGTTTTGGTAATTTATAGCAATTAACTATAAACTAATTGGTATTCCATATAATATCTGGCAAAGTGAACAAAAGTAAATCGGAAACAAAAGCGATGACATAAATTTAATTCTCTCAATGACGGCGATATGTTTTCTACTTTAAACATATAGACTACATGGGACAACTGAACATAGGAAAGACAACAAAACTAAGATTGGCTAAATGAAGGAAGGTTATTATTGACTAACGCAAGAATAAACATTACACGACAATTAGTTCGGAAATATTACTCCTTTATGAGACATATTTACTATAGGTAGTAAAAGAAGTTCGGTGACCTACATGCTAGAATCTATTGCCCTATGCATACTCATGCCCCGTCAATCCATTCTATGTCTGCTGCAGCTAATAGACAAACGGTTGAGGCTTGAGTACACACATGATAATGAATTTTAACATGAACAGTAACTGAAGTCGTGTGAAATTTTCCTGTCCCTAACAACAAGCCAATCAAGAGAAAAAATTAAGGGCCCCTCAGCAGGCATTAAATACAAATAAATGTTTTATTGAAGACTCAAAGAGTTTTTTGAGAGCAAATTAATTTATACACTACGAAAATTGCACAGAAATAATTGCACTGCCTTGAAAAGTGCGTATTTTGCTGTAAAAAACATATAACAATATTTACAAGCCAGGGTATAATTTCCAAACTATTTATGACAATTTGGAATCGCATCCTATCTACAGAATACTCGGTCAGAAAAAAAAACGAAGGAAGGTGTGATTTTTTTTTTCGGCCATAAATACTCACGCAGATAGTGTAGCGGACACAATTTACAAAATATGACCACCAAGGTTCTCTTGAGATAAGACTGGTTCTCGGGGAAAAATATTCGTTCGGCCAAACTGTCCTTGTACGATCTGATCTTATCCCGGAAACGATTCCTTTTCTCTTTAACACGCGAGTAAAATAGGTCGGAAAAAGTTAGATATTTTTATATTTCCAAATACACCGCATGGCTTGCTTGATGATTTTAAACTGAAACTTATGTTGAATTATGTTAATATGCTTGAAGGGTGAATATGGAGTCTGTTAATTTTATGTCGCGATAGCTTATTTAAAAAGCAAGATAAAATGAGTTTTCAGTTTGTACGTAAAGTGAATATAGTCGGAGTAGTACCCAAGAAACCTTAAAATTGTATATGTTTAAATAAATTGATAAGAAAAATTATTTTATTTATGTACGAAACTTTGAACATTGTCATAATAATGAAAGATGCGGTATTTTTATATTTTACTAGTTCTCCTAGCATGCGCTGCAATCTTTTTTGGGTACCCCATTCTGCCCCTATAGGCTATCCCGTTTTGGCACACTCACAAAAATTAGATTTTCTGTAATGTAGGAACCTTCCCCAAATTTTCATCGCAATCGGATGAATGGTATAGAAACGCATAGAAGACTTTTACATTATACATTTGAATAAGTATAATTCTTAAAAATCTATTTTCGTGGTCGTGTAACTCCTACAATGTTTATTTTACGGACAAATAGAAATTACATTTCCAACTTTCACAAAATTAACACGCTCCGTCCTTAATCAACGTGTACATAAACGAGTGGCGGACTGGATTAGCATTAAAAGTTTACTTGTCTGTAACTGCCACGAGAGTGAATAAAAATAAATCACAAGAAAGAAAGAATTATTATGACTCGCACAATGATTTGAATGATAACGAACAGTTAACACAAAGGAACGCTGAAACACGAGGAATTTGTTTTCACACAGACACACACACATACATATATATATACACACACACATAGACACACGCGTATGCACATACACAAAATGTCAAGAAACAACAGCATATAATCACACCACGTGAATCCTGGGCTGAACTGGAGACGAAAATGTTTATGGCAAAATATTGTACGATGACATTTTTCGTGCAAAATGTGGCAACATAGCACTGTAGTTAGTCCCCTCTCGCGCTACACAGATATCTTACTTATCTTACTACACTAATATTCTAACCTGCATTTTATGTGTGCAGGTCACGGCCGTAGAATACAGGTCTGGACACTCGCCTGGATATTTGACCCCCTTGTTGTTTGGCTGTAGTTCACCAAGTTACCGAGAATATTACGTTTAATCGGCGCTGATGTTACGGCGGGCGAACTAAACACCGCCCACTTCCTTTCCGCTAAAATAAACAATTTATCAAAACGTATTTTTTATGAAT
>PNEQ01109325.1:74263-87743 GCA_003012365.1 Medauroidea extradentata
TCCAGCAATCTTTATTTACTTTATAAATTTAACAATGGAAAAAAGTGGGCGGAGTTTGAGTCCGACCGCCCGGAAAACAGCGCCAAAAAGTACGACATTCTCGGTAACTTGACGAACTACAGCCAAACAACAAGGGGGTCAAGCAAAATACATTGTTAGATAGGCGAGTGTCCAGACCTGTTCTTCTACGACCGTGGTGCAGGTTAAAATTCATAGCAGTCCAAATTTGATTTCACGTTTACTTGAAGTAACATACATCAAATAATACCTGAACGTGGAGCGCAAAAGGGGACTTCCTCCAGGCTGTGTTGCCACATTGTGCGCGTAAAATGTCGTACAACATTTTGCACTTACGATGTCGTCTCCAATTCAGCACAGAATTCTCGTGGTGTGCTTACTATGCGGTTGATTCTGGGCATCCTTAGTGTACGTGTCTGTATATGTATAAGTGTATGTATTTTATATGTATATATGAATTTATTTACTGCACACGTGATACGAGGCGAGGAGTCGCACCATGCACGGTAACACTAACACTGAGTGGACATGCCGGCCTTCCAAAGGCTGTGTCATGCTTGTAGTTTAAGGGGTGAGTTCACGCAGTTTTATTATTTTAATAACTGTTCCACTTGTACGAGATATTGTTTGTTTTGTACGCAATTAATATGCCTATACATCACAGTAATGAAAATGTTCTAGCTTTCATACTTTTTGTATAGTAGCAAGTAACCCCAAAAATTTGCATGAAACGGTTTTAAACAAGAAACGAAAACCAACTGACTTACAGAAACGAAATAATTCTCACTGAAGAACAGTGTCGCGTGCTAAAACTGAACATCTATAAAACACATTTCATTGGAATTTTTTGTATTTTAAAAAAATTACACAATGTTTGCATTTTTTATTTCGAATTCAACATATATTTTATTTACGTACAAAAAATATTATACCCAGATTATGATTCATGTCTATGTTGCCCGCGACACTGTTCTTCAGTGGAAATTTTTTTCATTTCTGTGTGCCAGTTAGTTTTCGTTTCTTGTATTAAACCGTTTTACGCAAATTTCGGCTTTGACATACCATTATACAAAAACTGTTAAAACTAGAAAGTTTTCATTGCTGTAAAACTAGTGTCAATGTATGCCTATAAAACAAACAAAGTCTCGTACAAATATAACAATTATTAAAACAATTAACATTTTTGCAGAAAGCCTCCCCTTCCCCCCTCCTTAATGGAACAATATCAACTGCAGGTGAGTTTGTCATTTCGCCTATCCTGTCGTTAGAACAATGGACGGGCTTCTACGCCGCATCAGTCAGTGTTATCTGAACATTCGTCCTTGTAACTCGTTCAGAGTGAGCGATAGCCACCATCTTGAATTTTTATATTTTGTGTCATTAACTATTATTCCGAGTAAATTTATGGAAATTTAACCTAACTACGGAATAGAATACATATTGATAGAATTTTATACACGATAATCTTTATTTTCCGTTACTGTCGTTACAAATCAAATTGCAGTTATAATATTGTTATCACTTTCTTAACTGCAATTCGATCTATAACAGTAACGGAAAATAAATATTTATGGTGTCTAAAATGCTGTCAATATGTATTCTTTTCCGTGGTTATGTTACAGTTCCAAAAATTTACCCAGAAGAAAAGTTATGAAACGAAATATAAAAATTCAAGATGATGACCATCACTCTCTCTTAATGAAGCTGCGTATCCATTATTAATATGACTTTTTTATTCCCAGTGTTTTGAGGGACACGCCCTCAATATATAGTATTGGGTAGAATTGAGGACCTGCCCGTATTTTCTCTTAAAATGCTATTTGGAAAAAAAAAAAAAAAAAAAAAAGGGCACTTGATTTTAAAAAGTAACTAACAATTCTAAGTAAAATAAAGAAATCTCGTGCAGAAGCACAAAGGAAACGTCAATGACGAAATTTCATTGACAGCGGAAATTCGTAAAACTGCCAAATCTAGTGTAGGAAAAAAAACACTGATTTGGCAACACTAAATCTGTAACAAAATTATCTTCAAGTGAATACATATTCGTACTTGCAGAACCACTCGTGACAGCACCAAGTCTATATTAGTACTGTCCAAGTACACGAAGTTGCTTCTATGGGATGTTTTAGCATACTAACTGCGGTCGCCATATTATGTGAAGGTGAAGTAGTACTCCAGACGAAAACTAAGTAAGTAGTCTCTAAAGTTATTCATCTGTGCGTAAATAAAGATACGCCATCAATTTATATTTTTGACCTGTGAATATTTCCCGAAAAAATAATTGTGGAATGAAATTATTTGTTAAATATTGTAAAGTTTTCGTGTTTTTATCAATTCAGCACTGAAATCATATCAAAATTATTTAAATTTTATTTCAATTACCAATCCGAAATCTTTTTAAATGTATTAACGCACTCGTAGATCCATGCAAAATTTTCTTTATTTTATTGTCAGTTACTGATACTGCCGCCAGAGACAAGGTTGCGTGTACCTAGCTAGTAAATACTGACTATTTGGATAGTGCCTACAGAATAGGACCTAAATCACCTACGTTGGGACACTATACGACGGAAATTCACGCTGTTCATCAGTTGCCGTATTTATATGTCTATAGTATGGGTTCAGTGCAATATCTGCACCTGTGCTGCGCTATAGTAGACTCAAATACGCCCCTACTAATTTATTCATGTAGGTAGGGACGGGATAACGACATTTCGCTACCCAAATTGGACAAGCATCTTTGTCTGGTGCAGTTCTGATGTAGTTAATTGCAACTACAACTAGAGGTGCAGGTATTTACTATATCTGCACCTGCACTACGTCGTTTCAAATAGGCACTGACTTACGGACCGTAGATTTTCACAAAGAGATTCTTGCACAACCTTGTTTCAATTGTCTTGAGTCCACATTTGCAGCTCAGCTTCGTATAGTTGGGCAGCATGTCGTTGTGCAGAGACGTCGCTTATTACAGTGAGACATCACACGATGCACGAGAGTTAAAAAAAAAAACAGATAATTACTGACGACGAAGCAGACCTACGTATGTGCACAATGAAACAAGTTGGTTAAAAAAAATTTTAGTGAAAATCCACGGTGCCTGGTCTGCCACCAGACTAGCTGCATGTTCCAAGAACGGAATGTAGCAAACAATGGAATAATCAAGTTTTGCTGTAGGTTCTCCATGCTTGTTTTGTAAAGTGATTGCGACAGACTGCTGGCTTCTACACAACCAGAACTCGACGGCCATCGAAGCGACAAACAGCGAAAATGTAATGAACGAAGGGCCGGAGGAATGAAGGGGGGACCGGGCGAAAAGCGAGCTGGCTTTCAAGAGCGCAGCCCAATTACGGCGTCGCGATGAAGCAGTGGGTATGGTGGAAAACAAAAGACATTCGTTCTCTGGCTGGTAGTGGAGAGGGAGAACAGTACAGTTAATTGATGGATCTCTGGGCCTCTGGCAGTGTCGTCTGCAAGTCTTTTGAAAGTTCAGAGCCAAACAACAGTACTGCAAGGGGGGTAGTGTGACTGCGGAAGCAGTTCAGGCAGTCAAAGAAACTAAAAGGCACAAACAAAGTTGTCACGTATGTTAATGAATGCATCACAAAACAATAACGTATCTGCTTCGCAGTTAAAGTCACAGGTGAAGAAAGAGGAGGAAGAAAATAATTGAAGTTAACTTTATGCTACACAAAGCACAGACTCCTATAGCAATCTGACCAACACAAAGGCGAACATTACGCTGAAATTTAAGGACGTCGTGTGACTCAAAGTAATACCGCCATAAATATTATTACTTTAAACGATACTTGTTACACGACATAGGCGAAGGCAACTAATTAATTTTGTTAGGAAGAGATGATTAAGGGGTCGGAGGGGGGGGGGACTGCCACAGAACCTTAAAATACTTACAGATGTATCAGCGAAAATTCTGTGAAACGGTAGTTTGAAAATTATTTGGATACGAAACAGAAACAGCTAACGTATTTTTAGAAAATTTACATTTTAACTACCAGCTTATAACTACGTGAACTCCTTATGGGGATACAGTACCTGCCATCTTAGAATGAGTTCCATACAAAGAGGTTTAACGTCCAAATGGCAAATTTATGTTCTTCCAGAAGAAAAAAAAATATGTTTCATCCAATGGCTACTGTGAAAATTAACAAAAGTAGTGAAAGTGTAAGATTTAGTTAAATTCTTTGCGTGGAACTTCGGCAAATAAATAATAATGGCGGGTACTGGTCACCCTTACGTTGGCCTCCCGGGTGAATGCAATCTGTACGTTCGAGGTCTAGAAGTCCGGACCGCTAAGAGCGACTGAGCACGCACATCACACCCCGCGCTTGTTAGTCTCTAGGCGTGAATCACTAACTAGCATGCATTATTCTAGCGCACAGATCGACTCTATGAAACATTCAGTGGCCCCCTATCATTTTATGACGAAGTGTAAATGTGCATCGTAAACGATTGTAAGGGTTTATACCAACGTTCGCTGTTTTCGGGCGCTAGCATTGTTTATGCTTTTACAGCTTAGTGGAGTACCGTAAAATGGGGTGACTCGGAACACGTGGGGTGACGGGCCATATTTGCACAGTGTTTATATTCTATGTATGTAAACTGGGATCGAATATAAATTTTATTTAATGTCGGTATTTATAATTTGGTATCTATCTTCCGTAAATTTATTTTATAAATGTTGACACATATGAAGAAAGTGTTATTTTAAGTCACAAGTCACCCATGTGTCCCGAGTTACCCCATTTTACGGTACCTAAACTGGCTATACATGCGTGTATAGGCGGTTCAGGATAAAGCAAACACTCAAAAAAGCCCTGGTAAAGTTCTATTTTAAGCCAATTAGTATATTTCCGCGCGTAGCGGCTAACGACGGGAAATGTCTAACCTGTCTGGACACGTCACTTGATGTTTGCGCGTGTAAGAAACATTGTGCAGTCGGTAGGAAACTTTATAGTTTGATTTTAAGAAGTTAATTAATTTTATTAAGATATAAATACGTCGATTATAATTGATTTTATTTCAGAAGTATAGCAGTTAAATAGGAAAATACATGGACCTATATTCGGTTTATTCGTTGCCAACCATACAAGTAGTAAGGCAACTATAGATAATGTTGAATTATGTGCAGTAACGGCTAGTGATTTTTTTTTTCAAATATTAAATTTTTAGAGCTAACTTTATCCCGAAAAACCTATAATGTTCCGTGAATGTTACCACCAGAGCCCACGATTTTTGGTGAAAAGAATTCTACAATAGTTTGTTTCAATGCCTTATGTGCACATATGCAGTTCTGCTTCATGGTCAGAGATTGGCTGTTTTAACTCTCAGCGTCTAAGGTTCTACCCGCAAATCACATACATGTGGTGTCGCAGTAACCTTGTTCCTGTTACCACAGTCAAATGAGCCACGTCTGTGCAACAATACATTCTGCCATTGAAACAAACTATTGTTGAATTATTTTCACAAAAAAATCGTGGACTCTGCTCATAGACAAAAATTACGTACGTAGATGAGTTTTCAAATTAACTCCTATCGGCCGAGGCTATGTGCACATCGCAGCGACCTGGGCAGGCCGGCCAACTTAATCGTGTGGAATGGAATGGAAAGACAATTGGGAAGGGTAGTGGAGAAAGAAGTAGATTCCTTTCCACCCTCTGACTAGTCCACGGAAACGGCTGTGAGAGTTTTTAACACGAACAGAGTTTTTGTGAATAACGCAGCTGCCGTAATTGTCCCCCACCCCTTGTTTTCTTCCCATACCTACCCTCACTCCAGCCTACACCCAATTCCCACCGCACTTCCTCAACGTTGTTTATTTTATCCGACTACTTCCGTTCCCGCTTCGCTCGACGGTAGGAGCAGCAGGTGTAGCAGGAAGGAGAAGAGTTTAACTGCAAGTCTTCCGGCTTCCGCCACCGAGCCATGTGACTACGTGCCTACGTGCGTGTGAGCTGCACGCACTCCGGCCGTTGACACCGCGGCGTCGCGCTGTGCTGCTGTCCGCTTTAAGAACAATCCCTCCTCATTTGTACAGCCTTTACAATACGACTAATTGTTGTTTTCAGCTTTAACATATCAGACATCGCAAAACCCATCCACTAATTCTGTAGAAAAGTTGTAATAACTACGTTCTCTAATTTTCATATTCTTAAAATAAATTTAAAAAAATGTCGGCTAAGTAGTGATACCTGCAAATTATGCTTGGTTATCTGATATCAGGCTGGACTGCAGGTTCCTGTGTTCTCATATGACTCCTGCTGTTGGACGGCAGTTTGTGTGACCTTGAAAGACTTTTACAACCAATGAGATATGACCAGCTGTAAAATGCCCACTATCCTGCGATGCACACAAAGATACAATAGACCGGAGCCTATGACGTCACGGAGTGAGAGAGATATATTTTGATCAGCGCTTAGCATCGAGGTCTTCAGCGCTGGTGAAAGGCGATATGAGGTAAATGAAATGTGGAGCGGCGCCGGAATGAAGGGAATGGGGGAACGGGAGATACCCGAGAAAACCCGCCAACCAACGGCATCGTCCGGCACGATTTCCACATGCGAAAATCCGCATACCGACTCCGCCGGGAATCGAACCCGGATCGCCTTGGTGGGTGGCAAGAGGTCTGACCCCTCTACCACCGCGACATCTATGACGTCACGGAGTGTAATTGGGTGAGCATAGGCAAGTGGATTATAGCTTGTCGCTCAATAATAACGTAAAATTTGCAGGCATGTACTAATTTGTTAAGTAACGAAATTTTGTTTACAACAACAATACGATAAAACACATTAATTTTGTCTACGAAAAATATCCTGCACAATAAAAGCTATTTTCAACAAAATTGTAAGACGGTTAAGTAATTAAATATAAGCTGTTTTCGAGTCGTAGCCTTCACTAAAAATTCAACACTTTTAGCTCGGGTACATCCTCAGATAAGAACTTGCGGACGTGCCATGCCTCCGAACGTATTTGTTTTACAAGGCACGTAAGAAATGTATATCCAAGTTCTATGTTTTAATTTTTCAAATTTACGACAGTAAATATTTAACGCCTAAAATCATTATTGAATGTTACCAAAAACATGAATTTGTATCTATTCTAAGAATATTTTTAAAAAAATCAAATATTTAGTAATAGCTAGGAAGGATGGCTTCAATTTCATGAAGTAACACAAGAGTGTGTTTACTTTGAGTTGTGTTTACTCGGAACACGAGCGCGTAAGGCCGACTCATGCTCGCTTACCACTTGCCTCCTCGCCTGTGAGGACTAGACACTCTACTGACGACAATTTTCCTCTAACGGACTATTATTTTAAGCGCTACATTGAAGAAAAAAAAACATTCGTACCTAATATTTTGTACCGATCACTTGACTGCTCAGGATTTTAATAAATAAACTACATTTAATTTGCCCTACGAAAAAAAAAAAAAAAAATATTTCTTTACATGTAAGCATGTGCGCAAGACGCAATTATTTTGTTTACCATTATAATGGTTAAAAACTATATAAATAAGAAATATATAATAATTTACAGTGGATGTAAAACCACTTATAGCCACATTTGTAATTACTAGAGACCTGAAAATGTCGCGTTTTATTTTACGCGAAAGCTAGAATTCAAGCAGGTATAGGTGTGTATCACGTTCATAATATGTAGGGCCCGGTAGTTTTCGCGAAAAGATTTTTGCAGCACTTTGTTTCAGTGTCATACGTGCGCACCTGCAGCTCTGCTTTGTGGTCAGTGATTGGATGCCGTAACACCCAGCGTCTGGACGTTAAACCCGCAAATCACAGACGTGTTGTGTCACAGTTATCCGTGTACTGATTGGCACAATCAAATGAATAATAATTCTGAACAAAAAACTATGGCAATAATCATGAAGTTGAGCTGCAGGTGTGCACGTAAGACACTGAAACCAAGAGGGGCAAAAATATTTTTGCGAAAACTACCGGGCCCTAATAATATGCCGTTGGCTTAGTTGGCACTTCCTGGAAAAAAACCGAGCCAATAATAAAACTGTAACTGAATACAGGCTCATTTCACTGTCAACAAGCAGCTAACAAACAGCTGTGTAGGATTTCACAAATAGTCTTGGAAGCTAGCCTACAGGTCAGAGAACCCGTGAATTTTTCCCGTCTCTAGTAATTACCAAAATACAATATATAGCACATTTTAAAAATTGTCTAAATAAGATTAATTCAGAAAAAGTAAACAAAAAATTAATTAATTAAGTTTCTCTGCGTTATCAAACCGGCATACTTAATTAGCTCGTTACCATACGCACTTACACGTCAACTATAGCAACTATAATTTTAATGAGCAACGTTTGGTGATAATTTGAAATTAGGAATATCTTCTATCTAACACCCTCAATCAAGTCTATGTGTTCCTGTAGCCTACGCACTGTTTGCTAATAATTATATTGTTATTTTTTAAAATTGTAAAATGGAGGGGATCCTGTAAAACCGGACGGGAAAAAATTTGCATTTTATATTATGAGTGATTTTTAGAAAACAAAAAAGTAATTGCTTGCTTTGAAAAGAAATGTCTACGTAGTACGTACACGCAATTTATACACACAATTGTGACAGTTTTACGATACGTTCTTACTCGACTTAAAAAAAAAAAAAAAAAATAACTTTCGAAAACAAACGTAAATAGAAACCCGTCGCATTATTTACGGCGGCCGTGTTCCGAGATTTGTCTGGTAACATTTCACTAGAGAAATCGCTTAGTAAAGGCATTTAAAGAGCGTTGCATGGTGTACACCGATTATAGATTTCCCATGCAGCCACGTGGACTAAATTGACGTACCCGCAGTCATTTTCAGATTATGATCACCTCATTGTCGGATCTTCAACTAGGTATAGGTGTGTGCAGCATACAATTATCTTTAATGTTAAAATAAAATAAAAATATCGCGATGAGGTCCAGGGAACCGTACGCTGCTACAAGCATTCTCATTTCATCGTTTAAACAATGATTATGAATACGTGATGGTGTGGCAGACCATCGTCCACTCCTAACCTGGACAACCAGAGATGAACTGAGGGATGACATGAAATGAGGCCATACAGATGGAGCAGTGGTGGAAAGCACGGGCGCAGGAAACGGAAGTGTCCAGAGAAAACCCTCCGTACAACGTAACGTCCGCAATGTTTCCCATATGCTTAAGAGTGCGTGGTAGATAAATAAACGCTGAGAACATCAATCGATTTCTATGCTTTTTTTACGAAGTCAATATGGATAAAAATACTCAATGGCAATCCTAGATAATGGTATTTGCCAACTTTGTGAGTAAATATTTATCCAGAATTACTAAATCGTTACGCGTGATCTCTTGCGCCGCAGTTAAATGCACGAGGTTCCGGCGTCATAGACTGTGCCTCAGAAGTTCGTAACACCGGAAACAACTTTGTTTAAAACGTTGGCTAAAACTGTTGTCTAGGATTGTTATTGATTAAATTTCGCAAAAGGCTTCAAGAAACATGCAGTTATATAGAGTAATGCATTTAGCGTTGAATTATGTACCACGCCCTCTTAAATGTTACGCTCTGAAGATCCACAGTTGCTAGTGAATGAATGTCCCATAGGTGAGAGTTGAATTAGGAAACACTGCACGCCAGTCCACACTGTAAAAAAAAAAACATCCTAAAACGTTCAGAAAGTAAATAATCTAAACGCAGTATGGGACAGTTAGGATTCTTCCGCGTTGTAAATATGCACAATTTTACAGTTGTTACAATACAGGTACAGTACAATAAAGGTATATTTTGGGTTAGAGACTTCCAGGGTACATCAAATAAGTCAAGGCCAATAGCGAAAGTGTCACGAACTTATAGTTGCTGGGATTCTAGCATGTGCGTAAAAGAAAACGCGAATTTCTCAGGTCCTTAGTTACTGTATTATATACTGTATATTCCAATTTGTTGTCCCTTGAAAATTATAATAATTATCTTTAAAAATGTAATTTACATTGACAATAAAGTCGCGCAGAGTACAGAATTCCCATCTAAACGAGCGATAGATCTGAACCTGACTTGAGACATAATACAGACAGCGCGAAGGAGTTATTGATTGGTTATTCATCCAGTTCTTCTCACCCCTACCTCCCCTCTCAACCTTCTGCACAGCAGATATCCACGGTTGTGTGGCAGCAGCTGGCTGGAACATCGCCTCTTTCGCATTCCCTCACACATGTTCTCTCTGCACACGGAAACCCTAGTCCCCGCCCGCCCTCTTGGATTAAAATACAATTACAATATTTGCCTTGTTTGCTCTCTCTCTCTCTCTCTCTCTCTCTATATTATATATATATATATATATATATATATATATATATATATATATATATATATACACACACACATATACACACATACAAACAAATACACATAACTTACGCACATAAATCACAGCTTCTTACTTTTCCGAAGTTGGCACTGCTTTACTATTGTCTTGCTAGAACTATTTATAGCTTCACCTGTCTAAAAAAAATACTTTTTTCCCCACAGTCTGCTTCAAAATTAACAAATTTATAAACGCGAATGTATAAAAGTAGACATTACTTTTTTTTACTTCCATCGTTTCCATATCTGCGGTGGTTCCATCACTGCCTTCCGCAAGGATGGGATTGCCTCCAGTCCTGAATCCGGGGAGATAACATTCAATTTCACCCCATCCCCTCCCCCCCCCCGGGTAATTGAACCCGGTAGCCTTGTGACTCTTGGCCCAATGCCACGAGCTATAACCACTGAGCCAAACTGTCGGACTGACATCACTTACACAATTGTTTACATTATTCTTATTTTTAAACGGAATAATGCATACATAATTTATACTACTAGCACACAACAGGCAACACTACATAACGGAGATTAAATAAATAAATGTGTCAAGAAACAAAAGAGCATAAATCCTTTAATTGAGTAGATTGTACTAACTATTCGGTAGCAGTAAAAGTTGGCATGTCGACACACAGATTAACTGCATGCAAACAAGTTACGTTACGCAAGATGTAAAGTGCGCGTACAGCGTACGAGAACATTGCAGCAGCTCGGTGTGGGGTACATAAAGAGTCATAAGTTCGGCGCATGCGATTTCGCACGTGCATAATTCGCCAGACGTAATGATGTACAACAATATACAACCAGCGGTCAGAGAAAGATACAAATGGCCCAAATCATCGCCGTCTTTAGTGAAATGCTAGAGTCTTGATTGTGGCATTGTTGCATAGGGAACCTGCTGCAGGTCGCTCTTTGGCTATCCTAGTCTGTGTAGATGTGTACACGCCACTAAAACTGCACCTAAACACGCTACAGAGGCTAGGGCAGCCAAGTAATGACAGGTAGTTAAGCCGTCGGTGTTGTTTAAGTTCCCGAACACTGCGTTGCCGCACATTCCAGATACCGGCCTTCTACTAAACACGGTCATGCCCAAATGCAACAAAGCTATTTTGTTTATTCGGGTATAAATATGCTGGTAGAGTTGGTTTCATTGTTCACTCAGCGTTCCTATCTGCATATTATAAAATTATGTCATTAATGGACAACAAGCACTCAAATTATACAGTTTCTATGAAAACAAACAACATTTTTTCGGGCATCAATACAACGGTTGGGTCTCCACACTTTTCCGTCTCACGTCTTCAGACCCCTCGTCGTAGTACACTCAATCATGTTCCATTTGTATATTTCTGTAATGTTAAGGGTTCAACCTAATAACACTGTTATAATTTGAGAGAGGCCAATTAACACGGCGACAAGATACAAGTTGTACAAGGTGCCAAACTTCCTGCCATTTGGGGCATTTTGAACTTTCGGGAGTACACAGTAAAAAAAAAAAAATTCCTAGAAATAATTGGAAGTTTTTAACCGACACGCAGTATTGGACACTCGCCATAATTCAGCTTGGAAGTAGAGCAAATGTTTACCATTGTTATAATACAAGTGTGATACCATCGGTCAACATGTGACTGTTTCCAAAAAAAATGTGTAAGAACGCTATCATTGATGTATCGGAAACAGCTTTAACAAACATACTTTACTGACACTATTATACATCGACGAGGTATATTTACAAATACACTTCTACAGTTTAAGGGGTATGGAAAGTTACAATGTCGAGCGGATGTCAATCGTCAATAAAATCTGAACTACTCATCAAAATTCGATGAGAATTTCTGCCGAGTAGATAATTTATCAGAGGACGTTTATTTATATAGCACTATACGGTAGTATGCTTTACTTTCGAGTAAAAAATAAAAACTGTTTTTAGTAAAATAAGGGCATGAAACCACAAAATCTACAAAAATGGAAAACTGTAATTTATTTAATTGTACATTTATTAACATCAAGGTTTCTATAACAAACGAATTTCAAATACATTCGCATTTTGATTAGAAAACAATTTTACTATCAGAAAATCTCTGCACGACAGGTTTACGGATGTTAATTATTTTCAAATGAAAACGCGTGTATTTTCGAAATTCGGTTATCAATAGAGGCCTAGATATTATAATATAAAAATTATAAAATGACAGTTTTCCATTTAGTATACTTTGTGGTTTCAAGCTCTTATTTTTTTCTAAAAACAGTTTTTATTTTTTTACTCGAAAGTATAGTATACTACCACATAGTGCTACATAAATAAACATCCTCTGAGAAAATATCTACTCAGCAAAAATTCTCATCGAATTTTGATGAGTAGTTCAGATTTTATTGACGACTGATTATTCCAGTCGTCCGTTTGACATCGTACCTTTTCATACCCCTTAATCTAAATAAAACAGGCACGCGTAAAACCATACACGGCAAACTAGTACTTTATGATTCGAACAGACCACCAGAACGGAATACCACTGATTACAACAAAGTAACGCATTTCGTCATCACATAAGGAACAACGACATATTCATAAGAGCACTTTTTTCTCGTGCCTAGCAACGTAAATAAGATATTTTCAGTAAAAGGCCGGGTCGAGACCTCTGCCCCGAGACACGCTAAGACGGCCCGAATAATTGAGGCGATGATATAAGACTTGGGTGGAGCTGCGACAGAATGCAAGGATTGAGATAGTGGGAGATCACCGAGAAAAATACACACTGGCCGATGGCCGCATCCACAGCATATAAATAATAACAAATAACAAAAAACATTATTTAATACAGTCTGTTATATTTCACTATTGTTCACTTAAGAATAATATCAGTACTTACACAACTTTAATAATGATTAAAATAAACGTAGTGAATAGTTGAGCTTTGGTGTTTCAAACCATAACAATATTACAAACTAAAGAGGCATTTTGGTACGCCATTGCAGCAAATGGTGTCACAGGAAACCAGATAATACACACAAACAGACAAGGACAACGGTAAACATATACAATTCTACAAGGAATTTAGTAAGTGTTTTACAAGAAAATAACACAAACGAGCAACCG
>PNEQ01109332.1:0-10776 GCA_003012365.1 Medauroidea extradentata
AATGAAGTCTTAAGACGAGCCGGGTGTGTGTGAACTCGGGAGGACAGGTGTCGGGATCTTCGTCGTCGGGTTTGTAAGGACGGTGGACAGCGAGCTCGGGGTCACCGGTGGGTGGACTTTTCGGGTGATCGCGGCCGGTACCTGCAACATAATTAACGTCGTGACCGATCCAAAGCCGCCGGAGGAAGCGCCTATTATTTTCGTCGAAAGAAACTTTAAGTATCTACCTCTCGTGACGCAACCCGCAGTGCGTGAGTCCCTTAGGCCGATTAAAAAAGAAACTCCTTTGTTATTTTATTTCAATTAGAGCTAGCCGGGCATACTACAACATTGCTTAATACGAACCCAATCATCCAGCATTAATTACGTAAGAGACAGAGCAGCAACACCTCTTATCATAACGAAACGCGGGTCACGAACGAGCAACCATCAACAAAATCGTCGCAAAATAAAATATTTTACTTACAGTAATTACATTTTGGCCTAGGATCAGACAGGCTTGCTGGTAAAAGATGCTCCTAGATACAAATCTACAATATTATTTATAAAATAAATAAAATATGTTGTGCACGTACACTATTCTGATTACATCAGTACGTACTGGTATAGCACTGAAAGTACATTCAAACGTTGTCAATACAGGAAAATTTCAAAATTAGTAACATGAGACAGTTACAACAAATACATGTGTTGAAGAGATTAAGCAATTGATAAAGAGAGTATCAAACCAATAGTAAAGTAACTGTACAAATGAAAAATGAAACAAGAAGCATTCACATACATAACTTACATTTACAGGAATAATACTTTTAAGACACATATATCTGCTTTATTATCATTTCTATTAAATGTTGGCAAAGGGACTATTATCTGATTTAATACATTTTCTAAGAGCCATGTTGAAATGTCTTTCATTTAGATTTCGCATTTCTTTTGGCAACTTATTCCACAGCTTGGTGCCATTACGTCTAAGGCTCAGTACCATGCTATGTTTTGTATTTGTGTGTGTTACAAAGATAACTTATTACAATTATTCTTGCATCGTGTATTTAAGTTATTATTTACAGTACGAAACTCATAAAATTCTGCTAATTTTCGATTGTTCATGATTTTGTGCATAGTTTCGAGGACTTTCTGATATATTGTTTTATATTGAGAATGTAATAACTCTCACAGTTCTCTTTAAGATAAGGTTGAGCTGATTAATAAATGTATCATAGGTAAGACCCCAAATTTCAATGCTGTAAAGTGAGCGTTGGTATACAAGTGCATCATATGTGTATTTTAGCAAGTGTAATGGTAAGAAATATGTGATTTTTGAAAGAATTCCACAGTATCTTGAAGTTGTGTTACAAAGCTGTTTAATGTGATTTTTCCATTTCAGATTTTCGTCAAATTGTAGTCCAAGGTACTTTATTGAATGTGTTTTTTCTATTTTGCTCCCTTTAAGATATAAATAATGGTTGATGATTCTATTTGAACTATTTTTAATTTCAAATCTTATGTATTTACTATTTTTTTCATTTACTATTAATTTGTTTATTCTAAGCCATCTTTCTAAATTGCCAAGATCAACATTTACATTTTTATAGAGTGAATCTACATTTTGTTTAGTGTGTATAACAGCAGTATCGTCAGCATACAGAAAAACTTCAGCCTTGCTTATAACAGAGGGTAAGTCATTTATATAAATGAGAAATAATGTAGGTCCAAGTATAGATTCTTGTGGAACCCCACAAGTAATTGGCATGAAAATCGATGATTGTTCATTTATGTAGACATATTGCTTTCTTTGGTTCTAATAGTTATAAAATAATTGAAGTACATTACCCCTTAAAAATACAATAACATTCCATTTTCTTCAGGAGTAGGCCTATTTCGTGATTTACGATATCAAAAGCTTTGCACAAATCTATAAAGACGCCAAGTGTGTGATGTTTCCTGTCCAAAGCCTTGTAAATTTGGTTTGTTATTTGCAATAAGGTTTCACTTGTTGATTTACCTTTTCTAAAACCCTTTTGTCGCTCATTAAATAGGTTATGTCCGTCAAAAAAGTTTATCAATCTTATATTAATTACTTTCTCAAATACCTTTCCAATGTTCTATAGCAAAGATATAGGCCTATAGTTATTAACAACTGTGGGCTCGCCATTTTTCAACACTGGTATTACCTGGGCAATCTGAAGATTTTCTGGGGAAATGCCTTCTTGTAGCCAATTGTTAATTATGTACACGAGTGGATCACACAGTATATCTGCACATTGTTTTAAAGCGTAAATCGAGATTTTGTCGTGCCTGTTGATTTATTGTTTTTTAAGTTTTTTATTTTAAAAATAATTTCTATTTTATCTGTAGGCTTTAAAAACATTGAGGCTGGATTTCTTTTCAAAGACATTGTAGGGTTAGGGTCATTTCCAAATGTTTGGATTTTTGTTGCCAAATTTCGTCCAATGTTTGAGAAAAACTTACTAAAAATATTTGCTTTATCTTTATGGTTGTAAGTTTCAGTGTTCGTATCTGGATTGATAACATATTTTGGAATTAATATTTTTATTAATTTTTATTAATATTTTTAATATTAATAATTAGTATGACTAAACTTTGTGACATGCTTGCTTGTAAAAAATGAAGTAAAGTTATATAATCCAAATTTTTTTGCTCGCACATGTTTTAAGTGTCAAATTCACATTTGATTATTGAATTCAACAACTGAATCTTGTTAATATATCCTAAAGTAACTTAATGTAAATGAAAGAATGAATTTCTGGGTGCAGTTTATTAAGTTAGTACCGGTAACAATATCTGCTATGTGTGCAAACAAGGTGGCTTTTTTTATTTTATTTTATTTTTTTGGATATTAAATGCCACAGTTAATTGCGCAAATCCCCAATAAACAAAAAAGGTAGCCTTGTCGCAACACCTTAAAATCAACAGTTTTCCAGAAAATTTAAAATAGGAAATGTGAATACTGACAGGTAGGCAACATGTGATACATACGAGATTTTAATTAATGGTACACTAGTTAGTGATGAGTGTATTTCGAACATACAATGTACGTGGAATGAGCAACTCATAATGTCTACTATAATATCAAAACAAATACTTGAATTTTCTCGCCACCTTCATCAATACAGGCATTGTAACGCTGCTGTAAAGACAACTACACACGCTGGAGAATGTTTACGCCCTTTCAGATCACTTGGCCGCTTCTACAGTGTTTCCCACAAGTTCTTGCACCATATTCACTGGAGTCTCTTAGACTAGACTCTTCACGTGACCCCACAGGTAGAACAGGGGTGACAAATCAGGGGATTGCGCGGGCCACTCGACGTGGCCTCCGCAGCCTATCCGACTCTCTGGAAATACTTGGTTGATGTACTCACTATGGTTCCCCATCGTGCTGTATCCACATGTGGTTACGTATCACAAATTGTACGTCTTCCAGCAACTTGGGAAGTGTTTATTGTAAGAAATGCAGGTACAAATAACCATCAACATGTTCTAGTACCATGTATGATCCTATTAAGTGATCATGACTATGCCAACCCACATGTTGATAAAAACCTCTCTTGGTGAAAAGTTACGACCGTTGCATGTGGGTTTTCGTCCGTCCACAAATGGCTGTTTTAATAACCATGGCGCGTGAAAAAGTCAGCCTCACACGCTGTTTTCTGCAGAAACCATATACAGAGCTAGTATCTGGCCGGAAAGTCGCGTGGCTGTAATGATTGCTGTCGACGTGAGTGGTAGGGTCGAAGCTGCTGCTCATGCAACACATTCCACACAGTCACATGAGATGCATCCAATGTACGTGCGAAGGCATGGGTGCTGGTTGCTGGATCATCGTCTACTTTGTTCAGAACATTTTCTTCAAAGTGTAGTGTGCACTTCGTTGCCTGCAAACCACAGTTGCAAAACTTTGATAGGAGACTTCCCATATCTCACAGGCGATAGACGATTCTTGCAAATTTTGTATGCTCTTGGTGTCATCTGTGTGGATATCATGCACGATACACTCATGCAGCTAATCTTCCACTGCGCTTTTCTTCACCATAAATCAAGACCATGTCGGTCAGTTCCACTAGTGTGTATCTATCCACTGTCACTGCGCTACTGAAGTGTGGGTTTGGTTTCGTCCCATTCACATGTTCACTGTGTGTGGCAGTGAATATCTCATGCGCACATTTCTTGCGGGGCAATAGTTGTGCATGGTAATAAGACAGCAACAAGTTCACCTCGCAAACTTCAATTGTCGCTAAATGGTAAGGCAGCAAACAGTTTCCGCACAAAAGTAATCTTAACGTAAGCCAGCACATTCATTGATTGTCGTTTGCATGTGCCTTTGTCATGTAAGTTGCCACATGCTCATTTTCCTTTCAGTGTAAATACACATTACTTGAGCTGTTTTTTTGAGGATGTGTAATAGCACAAAGCACTACGTAGGTTATTCACGAAGAGTGTAGCATTAATAAACCTTATTAATGCTACATTTGGAATAATGTTGTTAGTCAATAAACATCTGTTAATTTAATGTCACGTAACCAACACTTGGTTTCCAAACAGTATTTGTGGTTATTATTAGTACACGTTTTGGTGCAATTCACAGAATCAATGTTATTAACCCCCTTGTGGTACGGCCTTCTAGCATCACTATGACATTCATTGGCACAAGTCTTTAAAAACACGAAGTATAAGAGCCTACTTCACTACGTGTTATGAACTCACACAAACCTACTACTACCGAATAACACTTTGAATGTGTACATTGGTGTTTTCTGTTCATTCATCACTAACGAGCGTAATATTCATTCAAATCTCCTGTGTATCGCATATTGTCTACCTGTCAGCATTCACATTATATATTTTCAATTTCCTATTTTGATACTACTACCACTTCCTTTGAATTACTTCTACTTTCGTCATTTCCTTTTCTTCGCTAATCCGTTTTTAAAAACCCTTTTTGCACTTTCTAGAAGTCAAATTTCTATAGTTCATTTTAACATGCACAGGCTTTAGCTGCTTCTGCCATGATTACAGCATAATTTTACCTTAAAAAATTACTAACCTCACAAATTCAGGTTAGCTTAAGTTTTTCGGAACTTTTGAAATTGGTCAAGTGTACCGTACCAATGGGACATTTTTGAACAGACATAAATGAAAAAAAAATTTTAAGTTAAACCAAATTATTCAAAATATGACATTTTATTGGGTAATTGTGTTATAGCAACTCAAGAAATGTAAGCTTTCACTTAACTTTGTTGGAAAAAATTACTATTGTACTGGACATACAAATTTGTGAATCAGATACATATAAACTTTAAAGTAACTTGACATTTAAGAAACACCGGTGGCAAAATATGATGATTTACTGATGACTGTTCAAATTGTGTTGGGAACGGGAACAACTGGCAGGATGACATTGATAGGATTGTAGACTGTTTTGAGTAAAATTACTGCAAATATGAGAAACACTGAGATAGGTGATACGAGAAGAGGAGTGAGGAATATGGATCGATATATACAGGTGGAAGGGGTAAAATATGGAGGAAGCGTCAAAATACAGTTATGTAGGCCTACCTTTGGATTATGTTGCAGGTCAGTTAAGAAGGGGAAGGGCAGAAGTTATATATAGAAAGTGGTTTTTACAGTAAGAAGGCAACGGGAATGCTGGGTACCTACAAAAGTGAATTGGTAGTGATGTGAAGTAAACATTATAGCAGTATATTGCAATAAGGACAATGTTAGAACACGTAGCAGCAGAATAGGGACCTGTGTTTTATGTGGATTCGGAGGACTTTGGGAAATTTAAAAAAAATGTTAAGTGGGTGGGTAGAATATCAATGGGGAAGATAAGGGTAAGTGGGCTTCACGTCTCGTCGACAGCGGTGTCATTAGAGACGGTGACACACAACTTAGTACAATAACAAGAACTGGAAGAAGAATGGGCCATGGGCTTTGTTAAGGAACTGTCTCAGCATTTTTCTGGAGCGATCTCAGGAAACCTAACCTAAACTAGCTTTCCCTATGATAACCTAACCCAACGAAAAACATAATATTTAAAAGTGAGGAAAAATAGAATTTTCTTTACCTAATACTACTTT
The DNA here is from genome assembly GCA_003012365.1 of Medauroidea extradentata. Classification (NCBI taxonomy): domain Eukaryota; kingdom Metazoa; phylum Arthropoda; class Insecta; order Phasmatodea; family Phasmatidae; genus Medauroidea; species Medauroidea extradentata. Next base: position 6,102 of record PNEQ01109332.1, read on the forward strand.
TAGCATCTATAGAAGTATTTTTCTTCAATAAACTATGGCTATAAAATAAATAGTTTGCCCGGTATGCAATGAGTAGTTATTCTTAATATTTACCGAAGAATGTAGCACCTCAACTTTGAAATTAAAATGTTTTGTTGTCGTTCAGTGCATAGCATCAGTGTTTCATTACATACATTTTATTTTATAATTTTCAGTATGTAACACAGGCAGTTGTGTTTGCATTTGTCTTCACCTAAAATTTTTTCTATAATACTGGTTCTCTTATGTTACTCTGGGCCAACAGCTTATGTAAATCAGCAGCTTGAATCCTGGACCAACAGCATGTCGCTGCCTACCACCCACTTCAAATGTGCTGTAATGCATAGGGGAAAAAATTTTTTTAAAAGAAACTGCCACGTGTGCCCATTGTGCTAACGTATGTACATAAAACCCAAAAAAATTTTTGTCCCCATAGTATTATGCCATAGCTAATGATAGATTGGAAAAAGCCAAAATATGCCATAAGTATCAGGTACAACACTGGATAAATTTCTAAGGAGGTAAATACCTCTAAATAGCCTTATGCAGACATACTGTATGTGTGATTACGTCAGGATGACCTTGAATAAATTTTCATTCCTAGGATATTGATTGCATTACTAATATCAATTTTAGAACTGAAATCTGTTGTTTTAAAGGATCACATTAATTTCTGTCTTATTATCGCTTAAAAGTAGACCATTGGCATAAAACCAATTAGTACAAGTGTCATTTACAGTGTTGTGCATTATTAAATTAAGGGCATCAATGTCTGGATGTACACTTAGAAAACTTGTATCATCAGCAAACATTACTGTGAACGAGCATCTTTTATTACAAGGTTGATCGTTGATTACCAAGGTAAAGAGTAGGGGTCCCAGAATAGATTCCTGGGCCATGCCACACTTTACCATGGTACATCTTGATACGTTACCATCAACATCAACATACTGAGTCCTACATTCGAAATATTATTTTAGGAACTGTAAGGAAATACCTTGAACACCATAGTATTTTAACTTTTCTAATAGTATTTTATGATCTATGTAGTCATATACCTTTCCAAGGTCACAGACAGTAATATGTAAAATAGATTTATATTCAAATGCTTGTAAAATATTTGAAATCATAGATTCTAATGCATCAATTATGGATAAGCCCTTACGAAAACCGAATTGATGCCTCAATTATTTTTCCAAACACAGGAACCAATGAATTTTGCCAATAATTATTTATAAGTGCCTTAACCCCTTTTTTAAACACAGGAATAAATCTTACAATTTTTTGAGAACGTGGGAAAACACCTTCATGAAGACAGCCGTTAATGCAGAAGACAAGTGGCCACAGAATAGCAGGAATTATATGGATAAGTGTTTTGGTTGTCAAACCATATACATCTTTACTACTAGAAGCTTTCATTTTTAATACACTATAACACAGTCGGCTGGGATCGGGATAGCGAACTAAGCTGCTGCTATGAATCTATGTGTTATGTTGAAAGGGTGCCAGCAATACTCCCTAGACATTGCACTTCAAGACTCTTATGCCTAAGGGTGTGGTACGTTCGGAGTGTTCGATATCCCACCCGTGATGTTGAAACTGAGTGCTGATTTGTGTTATTACTGGGTGTTGGCCCCCAGTACGCCTGATACACTACAAAGGTTACACTGTGAATATAGGGTGTTGAAAAATATGTAACACGGCGGTTCAACGCAGTATGATTTATTGACACGAATTACACAGTGCCAGAAATAATTACTTATGCACGCAACGAGGTAGGCGTAGTTATGCAAGCCAGGCAAAGCACTGCTATACTTGATTACTGGATTACCACGTGATGGCTGTCTCTGCGCGGTGACATTGACCTCCTGGTATATCACATGTGGTTGTTATGTGGTCCGTGTGAAGCAGATATGACTCTACGGCATGTGAAAATGCACTTCCTTGAGCAGCGAGGATCTGGCTGCTGCTAGGGTGGGCCGTCAGGTTCGCTTGGAAGCGGACGTAGATAATGTTGGTTGAAATGAGCGCTCTCCTAGCTAACAGACCCCAGGGCATCCGTTCCAGTGCATGTTACAGTGTGGTAGGGCTCTACAAGTGGTGTTAGTAGTCCTGCGCGAAGTGTGGCAGAGTGCGTTAGGCCGGATGTATGACAAACAGCACATAACACACCTTACACACGATAATGGTCTCCACTAGATGATTTGCATGAATGTGTGATAATGAAATGAGTGGTAGATGCACTGCTTACATGAACACTGGAACACTATGGCGATGTGGTAACCTGCACGAGGTCGGTCAGAAAACATGAATTATTCCCTCAAAATTACACTGAAATATAAAATATTGATAGCAACGTAGGCGCCGAATGATAATGAACAATGATTAGCTGCGATATGCCTCGTACAATGAATGATGAGCTTGGATGGCTCTCAATACAGAATTCCCTAGCCACGTGGCGTTGATAATGCCGACGCGGATTTTAAGTTTAAAGGTACCAAAATGGTAATAATTACTAGTTTAAGTGGACGCGCAATGCGATGGGGATGTCTGGTAACGTGTGCGAGCAAGGTGAACCGGTATACTAAAGAAGACTATTGAAACTAACAATCAGTAATTAAAAGTTGATGTGCACACGGACAGCTGTCTGACCTCTCCAGACGACTTCGACGAACTACCACGAGGAAGGTAGCCGCTAGGGCTCCTTGCCACGCTACGGGGTTCACACACTTCCGGTACCTCGCGCATGTTAAATGGTTGTTATTAACATTTTATGAGAATGGCACACACTGAATTACATAATAAATGGTGTTACATATTTTGCTGATATTGAATAATGCATTTCTAAATGTCTGCTGCAATATGAAAGTGAACACTGAAAACATGGTGATTTTCGGGCACAAGCATGGCGGCATGTTTACATGTCCCCCGTGCCTCGATGTACACTGCTGGAAATGAAAACACAATTACACTCACTATTAAATGCAAAATTACACTGTGTGGATGCGGGAAAATTATGGGATAGTCTGAAAATGAGGCCTGAGCCTTGTTGATGTTGCACAGTTGCGCCTATTGAAACTGGGAGCTAGATCTTTCCATTTGCTGCAGTAAAACATCAGATGGCACTGTAGGTTGAGAGATATTTACACTAACCTTGTTAACAGATACAATTAAATAGTTATTAAACTCCTCTGCAGAGTGTTTAATGTCGCCACTAATAATAAGTAGTAAACTGTTATTTTCAGCGCTTCTACTATCGTTATCTCTTGTATATCCCACCAAAATGCATGTGCATGTAACCGCTTATTGATAAATATCACGTTTAACACCTCCGCTTCAGGACAAAACGAATAAATGCAAAATGACCACTTTCAGAATTATAGTGTTATCTTCGTGCACCTGCTTAGCGAAATCTGTAACGCTGAATCTTATTTTTGTGTAAATGACTGTGAACTGGCTGACCTCGCTCGTTTGCAGGTAATGTTCGGAAATCAGTCAGCTGAGTGCAAACAAGCGAACTTCACAGCACTCATTGCACAGTTTATGCGCCATACGTTGCATTTCTACTCTTATTATAGGCCTAAGGCTTTTGTTTGTAAAATTACGGTAGGTGTGCCGGTGAAAATAAGGGGACCTTTTACATTAATGGTAACTTACCATTTTTGATATTTTGTGTGCCATCGGCAAGGGGGGCCTTACACGTGATATCACAGGGGTTGCCTGGAAATAATTCAGCACTAGTCTTACATAACAGAACACTGTTAAACTCTACATAAGTAGGCCTAATACATGCAAACTGATTGCAATGGCTTTTGAATTGGAAGGACTGTAGTGAGCAATGTATGTCCATACAAATACCATGGGCTGGTTGTCTAGAAGAATCAGGTTAGCACATGGTTACATTCAATTAAGCCTTTTACACACCATTAGCCCTGCTCCTGTCTTACAAGCCACTATGGCCTGAAGATACTGTGGGGTTGATATTGAAAGTGTACCAGCCCGTCACACTAGTATGTACGCATGGTCCTGTTCATGTTACCATTTGTGCAGCAGGACATTGTATTACAGCCTATTGACTTGGTACAACTTAGTCCTGGTAGGCTGAGATGGCCAGGTTGGACATCTTTAAGTCCCCTTGCTTTCAAAGACTGCTGTTACATAGTGCTGGCTTCGTGCCTTCTCCTCCCTTGTCTGAGGAAGGAGTAGTTAGACAAAAGTTATGTGATGACGGTGGTTGAAGCAAAAGCAGATTGTAGGAACGTTGAGTCGTCAGCATGCTTTATTTAGTCTGCTGCTCCATTGGTGGATTAGCTTTTACTGTTTCCATCCCGGCTCAGTACTACATTCGAATTGCTCTCTTCAGCGTGCTGCGACACGTTGTTAGTTTGCGGGCTGCGGTGCTTCAATCTGCACATGTTTCGAACAAAGTCACAGCCCAGTAATACACAGATTTTCTGCTATGTGCATGCTTGCATGCCGTATAGATTGACTTTTGCTGCATTTTGATGCCACAATTTGATGTTCTAGATGTTTCGCCTTTGTGGGTGGTTTGCCCTTTGATCTTATGGCCCTACATTCCAATTTTATGCAACCAGCTAAATGGTTGAGGTAGTATTTGAATTCGTGTTGACATTTGTGTGCTTGGATTCCGGTTGGT
>PNEQ01109333.1:0-15910 GCA_003012365.1 Medauroidea extradentata
ATGACTCAGGTTGATAATAGTAATTAATTAATTGTTTTCGCTAATTCACTTTAGAAGCATTGGTACATAAGTTATTTTATGCTTTACTGTTTTCAGTCAACCGATTCTGTTTAGCACCTCCAACACATTTATTAATATATTTTTCTTTATATTTTCTGTACATTAGAGGACATTTTTATTCAGATAAAATCCAAAATAAATGTATGTATATAGTGTTTTTATTCTTGTTAACATACCTAGTAATATTTCTGCATAGTAAAAATATAAAAAAAACATTGTGTTAGTGACAGATTCAATAAAATTTTTTTACATTTATGTGAAAATATTCAACAAATACATTTTCCAAGTTCTGAACTTTGGTTGGTTACCCACCATTTAAAGTAGGATATGGTCATACTTTGTTCTCGTAATTTTGCAAATAACATTACGGCTATTTATGATTTCAATTACAGTTTTTTTTTCACATTATTATTATCTACTGATACACAGAGCATAGGTATTTATATAAGTGGCCTGGATACATTTGTTTTCAGTTCCATATGATTCTCCGAATCTAGGGTCAAGCCAACACTTTTAAAACCATTCCTTATTCCTCTTTACATATCTTCTGTATTCTTTTTTAACAGTGCTTCCGATTTTCTAAATATTATAAAAAAGGAACTCGCTTTCAAGCTGAATCGGAGAGTGCTTCGACTACAACACCTACGACCTCGTCAGCTGGCCATACATCGCAACCAAAGTCTGTAATTAGTGCGTTAAAGCCATATCGCAAATTGATTTTTTTCTGAAGCATAGTGCTTCAAAGGGTAGTCTAAAAGTTTATATCGCACCAAATTTGTCAAGTACTTCAAAAGATGTTCGAGTTTTGATGTAGCTGCACTCCAACTTCCTATTACATTTTAAAGCACCATGTTTTTCCACTTTATCGGTAAATTGGTGTATAATATTTTCTTTCATACTTGCCAGGAATGAGCGAACATCTTTTGAAGTACTTGACAAATTTGGTGCAACATAATCTTTTATTCTACCCCTTGAAGGCAGCTTTTCTTTAGTAAAACTAAATTTGCGTATGGCTTTTCCTCACTAATTACAGACTTTGGCTGCGGTGCACGGCCAGCTGACGAAGTCGTATGTGTTACAGACGAGTTACTCTCCGATCCAGCTTGAGAGCAATTCTTCATTTTGTTTTCAGAAAGTGAAATTTGAACCTGTTGATCCGCAGCGACTGCCACAGAACAATTTTTACAAAGTTTCGAGCGCTTCTTTAGATTATCCATATGAGTGTACTGTCGGTGACATATCATAATAGTGCACACTATGTATTGTAATCCTCGCACATTTATTCTTCTTGTGGATTTTTTCATCATCATCGTATACAAATGTCTTGTTGCAGTAGTAGATGGATCTTTGTCAATAAAACTTCAGACACTTTTTTGGTACTTGCAGTAGATGGCACTTTGCAAAAATGATGTGTACTATTCAAAGACTGGAGAGCAACTGAGCATTTTCGATCTAGCTGAAGTAATAAGTATTTACCAGCAGCACATTAGCAGCATGCTCCGAACATAGCTCCACAATCAAGTCCATGTGCTTCACATGCTCCACAATCTTCTCCCCACACTACTATTCATTCTCCACACATGCCTCAACTCCAATCTTCTTATGCTGTGCATGACTCCACACACTCTCCACATTCTCTGCACATATCATCGCAGGCTCCACACGTAGCTTCCCACTCTCTCCATACTAAACTATATCTATCCACAAACTCTGCATACCCCTGCCCTCCTTGAGCACCGATATATTTATTTTTATTTTTCTATTTGTTTTGTTGTGTAGAACTTATATTTCATTTGTTTTACTCGTCTAAGGCCTAATTTTTTGTATCCCACATTGAACTTAATATATTATTCATTCTCATTTCACTCATGTAAGACTTAATATTGTTCATCTTATGTTAGACTTTTATATTGTATTTCCCTACTAGGACTTAATATGGTTCATACAGTGTGTAGTGTTTATGTTAATTTTTATACCATGATTTAAATATTCCTTGCTTTTAATTCGTTTACATCAACTTTCAAGTTACATGATCCGAATTGAACCAACCAGTTTCAGCCTGCTATTACCTGTCCTGAACCATACCAGCATAACCTAATTTAACATAATGCAATCCAGCAACCACTTAAATTACATTATAAAGTTAATTAACATAGTTCCCATTTTTTTACATTAAATTTCACAACACCAGCCTATGACTGTAATTTATTTTAACACATTTTAATTAATTTACAAATATGTGTTATCAAACCACAATACCACTCGATCTTACATATATCTGACATTATTCATAATACAACTCAACCTCTCCGATTACTTACCTCTTAACCGACTTCACTTGATCTCAGAAGCCAAACATTTCTATCGTAGTGACACTGACATTAACTACAACTTGGGAACATTCAGCCATATTACACAACCATAACTCAAGTATACACCAACCTAAACCCAGAAATAATATAGTTCAAACCCACAATACCATGAACGATACCAACAAACCCATATATTTTACTATCATTACCTAAACTCACTAGTAAAATCAAGGAGGTAAGAAAACCATTCAATATCCCAACGAGCAGGACAGTAGCCAACTTTTACAGCTATAAACTACTTAAAGAGACCAACAAAATTTTCGTCCAACAACTGAGCAAACTGCTCCATACCAGTAAAACAACTATATAAAATATACTTTTATACACCACATCCGTACTAATCCCCGTAGTATAAACATACCTACACATCCGTTATATTTACCATAAGAAACATACCTACACATCCATTATTTTTACCATAAGAACATAAATACAAAGAACGAAAGCAAATCTAAAAATAAATATAACCCAACCTACATACATATCATATATCACCACACCAAAACTACTTACGCTAATAAAACCACTAATAAATAATTTAAATTCTAAAATCTACCATGAAACATACGCCATCTATACAAATATAATCATTCAAAAACAGTACACTACTATAACCAGAAGGAAGAAACATCATGAACCACAAAATGAACCCCAGATACAAACACACAAACCACAACCAACATAAAAACAACCACATCCTCAATTTTCTATGCAGGCACCGCAAATAGGACCGCAGACTCTGCACATAGCACAGCAGACACTGCTGCATGCACATGCTCCACAAGCTCCCCACGTAGCACAGGACAGGAGGCTCCACACACAACTCAGCAGGCTTCGCACATATCACTGCAGGCACTGAAAATACCCCCTCCCCCACATACATAGCTCTGCACCCTTGGAAACATATCACTCACTGTACATAGCTGTACACACAGCTACACACCCACCTACATATCTGCATCTGCATACGCCTCTTCATGTACAGTTACAACTTGCTCCCATTTCAACTCCTGCTACCTCCTCCTCAGAAACATGGCCTGAGGGGCGCATTTAGAGACGAATTAAAAGTGATGGTGACAGTGGTGAAGGCGACGATTCTTGACAAGCTGAGGCTCCAGCCATGATGCTGTAGTATAGCTCGTCGAACGCGACTTCTCTCATGCTGACCCTTCAATAGAATTAGAGGTTAGCGGAGGCTGTGTACACCTTTGATGTCGAGGATCTTCCATATTATCTAAATGTGGACCATTCCCTCTCTTGATTCTGGAGTCTTTCTGATAGTAGGCATAGTGGACTGGCAATCTCCTCAATCTCCTCCTCATCATCGTCGTCCTCTTTCTCTTCCACCACAAGCACCATAGGTGCCTCGACGATCACATTATGCTCTGTGACTGGCCTTTTTTGTAGGGAGGCCCAGAGAAGACAGCAGGACACTTGGCTGGCCCAAAATCTTCAACCACTGTTACATCATTCACAAATTCACAGGCTTGCTGCCACAGACAATTCAGTAGTGACGGGGGTGGGGGATAGTAATGAGACGGATGTTTCTTGAGAATTCCAAGCAATGATAGTATTATATAGTTTGTCGAGCATTTCGTCGTTGCTGCTGTCACACACATGCATTATGTTCTTCATTTTATTGCAAACCGAAGCCCTAAAAGCCAAGGAGAGACTCCTCCCCCCGCCAGCCTCACCGTATGCATCCTTTTTCCTCTCATGTCACAAACCACATCGGGCAGGTCTCTTCAATGCGTGGGAGCCACTACCTGAAGAGGTGGAGCATGAGTCAAAGGCCTCAGCTCTGCATGAGCCATGTGTCGTCCAGATTAATGTCCTAAGCCATTAGACACCTGAACAGTGTAGCTCCTCAAGAGGATGCGAGGATGAATACAATTACCTGCATTACCCCAACGAGAATATCATCACAATTTCAACATGTACATAGTTAATATGTGCTGTCATCACAGACTGCCCTCTAGGCACCCTCAGTAGCATTTCGTACCATTAACAATAAAATAACCATTAGCTACTGAATAATAATAACGAAATTCAGTTAAAACATATAAGCAAGTGAGCCTTCGCTCTATAAATTTCCTCGAATAGCCTTGCCTTCCACGTCGTCTAGGTAGTAGGTGTTTTGTTCGTAGTGATGGAATTTGATCATTTAAATATTTCAGTGCTCCAGTTTGATATGCAGCCTTTAGGAAATGTTCTATTTACTCGTTATATCCTTACATAGGCTCCAAATTTTGCTTTAGGTTTGTGTAAGTCTAGTTTCTACTTATTTTTATTAACAGTTTGTAGCAAAGTGTTGTCTTTGCAATCCACAGGCTTAATGTTCGTGGCCCGACATTCTTTGTGATTATATTTTGACACAAGCTTGGGCATTAGATCCATCCATGTATAGCTTCTTGTGCTTAATTTTTTTCCCACATTTCAATATTAAAAGTACAATAATGTTGTTCCAAGATACTGGCCGTAATGGCACTGTGGGTAGATTAGTGATTTATTTTATATTTTGACATGAAGGCTTAAAATTACTGAATGTATATTTCTTTGAAGTGGTCCATAAGTGGATCTTTGGGCGGGGCTTTGTCTTGAATGAATAAATGAAAATTAGCATAACAATTATATTATTGTAATTCATACACATGCTTGTGACAACTCGTTCTCTAAGTCACTTTGTACACTCAGTTGGAAACTATCAGACACTTTGACCTCACACACATAATATACCGATTCCTAGATGCACTGGATTAGTCTATTGTCAACCTGAAAAGGTCCTGACTGATTCCACAGGTCCTGTCCGGTTTCCTTCACAGTTTCCCCATATACCTCTTCCTCGACGACAGTGAATGTATCGGTGCTATTTAAAAATATGTATGCATCAATGATCACATTTCAAACAGGGTGGACAATACGATTCTCCTCGTCATTCATATCACAACCAGCTCAACGGGTGTTATACTGAAAATCGTAATAGACTGCAAGACGGATAGGTAGTCACAGTAATGCACAGGCCATAACTGGCTGAGGCAGCCCCCAGCCTCACAGGCACCTATTAACACCATGTACGAATCAGTCAGAGAGGCCACAGATATCATATCAGTCATCACCTTACTATAAATATACATTTCAAACATTTAGAAGACACTATCAGTCTATAGTCATAAAAGTTGCAAAAATTATTCTTGCTGGAAGGCAGCAAATATCGCTCATTTGAACCATTCCGAGAGCGATACAACCATACCGACAAGTATCAAAGTTAATTATCTCTAGCTCATATTCTGTAATATATGTTATCAATTTTATTAAAATATTCTACCAATACAGTGTCCTAACTAAGCATGTGTATACGCAGTACTAACCTTGTAGTCTAAAATTATTCCAGCAATAAAAATACTACTCACGACCCTCAATTTTATCCAAGGCTAACATTAGTTATAAATCCCCACGATTAGAATTACCACAATGGAGTAACATATAAACAAAAAATGATAAACCTGATAAGTTTTGTAAGCAACGCTGAAAACACAACTAATTTCTACATGTCTGAAAAGGCCACAGGCTCTAGTAAGAGCTTGTCTCAGTACCTGCAGTCCTTCCCCAATGAGCGAAAAACCTTTCCTTTACATATGTTAGCATTCACATTCGCGTTTTCATTGCAGGTGAAAACTATGTCACAGATATTGCAATTGTAACTATTATATCCAACACACTATGATAGCTACGACGATGGAAACCCGATTCCCACATCTCAAGTGCCTGCTAGAAGCTTGCCAGCAATGCAACTGTTGCTGTAAACAACACGTGGAAGAGGCTATAAACATAACTAGGCTAGTCATCATACAGCATAAGAACGATCGTTGGACGACCAATATTACATCAAGTCAAATGTTTTAGTAGTGTAGGATTGCATTTTTTTATATTGCGTAAGTCACCTTTCGATCAACCATACAACATATTCCACAGGTGAGGCGTGTCTTTTAGGTTGCTATAACACATATCTAAAACACTCTAGCAATGGAGAACATTCGAGTATGTATCCATACTGCTGTAGTCATGCTGGTAAAATAATAATAAACATAATATTCAGTTCTGTAAACATAAGAAATGCTATTCACTTTGTACAGATATTTAGAACTAGGTTCCGTTGATAGAGTACTGGTGATTTTAAGCTTTCCTGTTATCACTACAATGGTCAGGACATTCTGATAGCATGGTCTCAACAAGACATTATGTTCACTCCATTTACTATATATAGAGAGCTAAATAGACAAATTGCTACACGGAGTTATATGTATAGGTGGTACTGGGAAAGTCTCCTGTGCAGACTGGTCGTGCCTTTTTCTGTCGAGTCTCAGTGCCTGTTGGGAAAAGCTGGGCGGCTATAGTGAAGCCTTCATTATGGGAGAGAGGTGAAAGTTGTCTGCCAAGTATGAAATATACCTTTGACTATGTCAAACATGCTAAGAACTATAGGCTCTTTTACTTCGTGTTCAGCAGAGCACAAGTAATCGTTTCAGTCCCAGTTGTTCAATTATTTTTCAACTTACAATATGAAAATCAGCCATCTTGGATCACATAACTTCTTCCCTCTTCAGTTTGACTTTGGACTTGTCCTTGACCTTTGACCTCAATTCTCAAGCGACATTGGAATTATTCGTACAGAATCATTGAATTACAAAACCTATTTAGAATACTGTTGGGAGTCGCGACTGTCTGGCTGGGCGGTGTAATACAATACAGTGGCGGCAGTGCAAAAAGACCTCCTTGTGTGCTGCGTGGATTGTATCACTCCACGATAGCAACCTGCATGCTGCTGTAATCGGAAAGCAGTGTAAGCCGACACAGCAGTGGCAATAGCAAAGAGGTTCGGGGTGCATTGTGTCGCCCATGTGCGGTGGCGACCACCTGCACCCAATATCGGGTAACCGAGGGAGATATCATGATCTGGAATGTTCCTGTTCCTTCTTTATCACTCGGGGTGGTGCTTGACTTTGAAGCGACGCCTTTCCAGGAGGTTGTAGAACAGAGACTTGCCGAAATAATTCGAGATGTAGGAGTAGGTATATAAGGGGGAGCTGCTGCAGAGGAGAGAGAGTTTTTGCTGGCAGGTGCCTGGTGCGACCTCAAGTGATAGTGACGAGAAGTATTGGGTTGCGATGAGTGTTCGAGGGTGTCCAGCGAGTGGGACCGCAGATTCCTCGGTATTCCTTCATTGGGTCCACCATTGTGAGTGACTAGTAACTTTTCCATGTACAGAGAACTTATGTAGATGTATTTGACGGCTTTTCAATTACAGAGAACTCCTGTAGATGTATTTTTTTCCTTTATGTAAATAGTAGTTGCTCGTTTTGTTTGAGTTCTATTGTAATAAATCATTATAGATATAGATTTTTTATAGATAGTTGTAAATAAACTAGGTTAGCTTAGATAAGTTCCTTGCTTTTTTCAAAGACCTTCATCCCCAAACGTACCTAGCCCCATCTTGTAACTTTGGTGTCAGAGGAGGGATGGAGGCAATTATTTAAAATTTAATTAAATGTTTTAAATGATGTTAAAATTAAGTGTAGATGGTTAGACATTTAATCAAACTTGTTAATTTTTATTAGGTAAAACATTTTGGTTATAAGTTTATGTTTACAAGAAAAATGGCTAGTGAGTTAGAGGGTTTGCGAGCTCTAATAGAGTGACTGAGTAGCCGAAGAGCTAACCAAACAAGTGGTGTAAATACAAAAATTGAGGGTTTTAATGAGAATGTAGTCAAGAAAACAGACTGTTAATGAAAATATAGACAAGAAAATAGACAGTATTGGTAGGGAAATTGGCATTGTTGATGAGAATGTAGACAGAAAATAAAGAGCATTGATAGGAAAATTGACAGTGTTAATGAGAATGTAGAAAAGAAAATAGACAGTGTTAATGAGAATGTAGACAAGAAGATATAGGGAATTAGTGAGTTAGTGCACACTAAAATAGAATACGTGGACAAGAAAATTAAAGTGTCTCTCAAATGGTGGACATAGAAATTAACAATGTCAGTGAATTGGTGGACCAAAGAATTGGAAATGTCAGTGAATTGGTGGACCATAGAATTGACAGTGTTAATGAAAATGTTCGAAAAGAAAATCCGAAGTGTGAAAGACGACCTGCAGAAAGAGATGAGTGTCTTAAGGGTGGAATGGGAGAAATTTCTACGGTTACAGGCAGGTGGTCAGCCATCTGTGTGTCGGGATAGCAGCTCGACGAAGCCAAAGCAGAGACATCAAGGTAACGACGGGAGGTGCTCTGCGATGTTCGGCGGTAGGACTACCAATGAACATGAATACAGCTGAGGTTGCCATGCCTGGGATTGGAAAGGGGGGTTACGGTCAAGCCTGCCCCTTATGGTGGCCAAATTCTGTGGCATGAATATCAGCCTCAATATGAGATTGTTGCAACCCTGAATGGTTGGACAGAAGAGCAATGTGCCTACTACCTGGCAGCAGTGTTGAGGGGCCCTGCGCTCAGTATACTCCAATCTTTGCCTGAACGACATCGCCTGGAGTATTTTATGTTACTCTCTGTCCTGGAGCTGCGCTTCGGGGACCGCTATTTACGACATGCTCACCATGCCCAGCTTCGAAGCTGTAGCCAGCAACCTGGGGAGTTACTTCAGGAACTCTGGCAATACATTGTGAGACTGGCCCATCTGTCACTTGAGAGGTGTCCAGAGGACGCGAGATGTGCTTGCAGTTGGGTTCTTTGTTGATGCCATTGCAGACTTGGAGGTGAGACAAGCAGTACGCCTGGCAGCGCCTCATACCATGCAAGATGCTCAAGCCAGTGCACTGGAAGTCGAGTCAGCAAGGCAGGTGCCAGCGAATCGACGTGTGGTGTGAACAGCGAAAGTAACAAGCGAAGAAGTGGGGAACAGGATCGAATACCCTGAAGAAAATTAAGACAGCAATCAGCGTCATTTCCAGCAGAGTTGGTGCTTTGGAGCAACACCCTCGATCAGGAAAGCGGCCAGCGTGCTCGGAGTGTGGACGACCTGGACACCTGAGAGCCCAGTGCCGACAGTATCAGCGAAGAAACCAGGACCGAGAGCCAGGTGAGACCAACCAATTAGTTCAAAATTCGGGAAACATGTAAACACTAGTCTTGAGGGGCGACGGTTAGTGATTGCTGGAGGTAGGGGCCCCACAATTCCTTCGAGTATGTTCAGTGAAACAGGAAATTGATGCATTGCTGGTAGAGGGCAGCCTGGATGATGTACCCTGTCAGATGGTTGTAGATACAGGGGCGACCATTACTGTTGTCAGGCCAGACATCATTGGACCTTTCCCCTAGCAATCATGTGTTCAAAGTAGTGGAGTGTGCATGTTAACCACTGTAACTGGTAAGATAACACCAGTGAAAGGGAAGAAGTGTGTGCAACTAAAATTTGGTGAACTAGAATTAGAACATGAAGTCTACATAGCAGATATTGTGAATGATTGTTTACTGGGACTAGAAGTTCTGCATAAACTAGAATGCTGCATTGACACTCGACTGGAGGTCTTGAAAGTAGGTGAAACAGAGTTGGTACTGATACCACGACCAGAATTATCATCACCAGTCAGCTGCCCCATAGTATGTTGTCAGGCCACTGTGTTGCCCGCTTGTAGCGAAATTGTGATACCAGGGCGCTGTGTTGGACAGTTTGTAAGGTGCCTAGGATTAATCGAGCCTATGAGAAGAGGGAGTAACCTCCCTGATGGAATACTTATAGCCAGGACTTTGGTTTCAGCAAATCAAATAATTTCCCTGTTAGAATGATGAACTTGACTGAAAAGGCAATTCGTCTTGAGGAGGGGGCAACGATTGGTTTGTGTAAGCAGGTTTCTCAGATGAATATCACTGACTCTAAGGTCTTAAGGGAGGACCTTGTGAAGCATACTCTGCCAGAACCACTTACAGAACTCCTGAAGAGGACAAAGGAAAACCTGGACAAGAGAATGCTGTTGCAGAAATCTTAATAAAGAATCAAAATGCTTTTTCATGTGGTTCACAAGATCTTGGTAGGACATCTGAGGCATGTCACTATATTAATACAGGAGAGAACAGACCTATCAAGCAATCCCCTAGATGTCTGCCTCTTGCTTCACATGACGTAGTTGATGACATTCTGAAGGAAATAAAGGATCTGGATGTGATGGAACCATCGAACAGCCCCTGGTCATCTCCAGTTGTGTTGGTTAAGAAGAAAGACAGCTCAACAAGATTTTGTGTATATTACCGGCGGTTGAAGAATACGACCAGGAAAGACTCATACCCACTTCCTCGGATAGATGACACTCTGAATAGCCTGGCTGGATCCCAGTGGTTCTTAATCTTGGGCATGAAAAGTGGTTACTGGCAATGTGAAGTGGCCCCAAAGGATAGAGAGAAGACTGCCTTTTCTGTACAAAGGAAAGGAACTTAGCAATTCAAGGTCATGCCTTTTGGACTGTGCAATGCTCCAGCAACATTTGAACGACTTATGGAAAGAGTACTACCTTTGGATATTTATCAGGTTTATTCAGATGACATTGTGGTTACAGGGAAGACATTTGATGAACACCTGACACATCTTGATTCAGTGCTTCAGCGAATAGCAGCAGCTAATTTGATGCTAGTTCCAAAAAAGTGTAATTTATTTCAAAGGGAAGTGAAATTTTTGGGACATGTAGTGTCGGCTGAAGGGATGGAAACAGATCCAGAGAAGACGAAAGCAATTAGAGATTGGTCACGTCCAACTGATCGGACTCAAGTAAGAAGTTTCCTTGGGCTGTGTGCTTACTACCGACATTTTATGCATGGATTCGCCATTACATGAGTTTACTGAGACTGAAAGAAAATTTTTCTTGACCCCCGATTGTGAATTCTCATTCAGAAAATTAAAGGAAATTTTGGTTTCGTCTTCTGTCCTAGGTTATCCTAGTAGTGATGGACAGTTCCTTTTAAACACTGATGCGAGCGATGTGGGGATTAGTGCTGTGTTGTCACAGACCCAGGATGGAAATGAGAGGCCATTAGATTATTTCAGCAAAGTTTTATATAAGCCTGAAAGAAATTACTGTGTAACTCGCAAGGAGCTCCTAGCAATGGTCAAGTCTAATTCACATTTTCACTATTACTTACATTGAAGGCATTTTATTCTATGAATAGATCATGCATCATTACATTGGTTACTGAACTTAAAAAACCTAGAAGGACAGATTGCTAGGTGGATGCAGCACCTTCAAGAGTACGATTTTGAAATACAGCACAGACCTGGGTGCTTACACAACAATGCTGATGCACTGTCCAGGAGGCCATGTGAGCCAATGTGCTTCCATTGTGATCGCCAAGAAGGAAAGGCTGAGAAGACACCAACTGCTCGGAGTACAAGAATCCAAGAGTTCACATCTGGCAATGAACCTTCTCCCTGGAGCGATGAAAAGATTGGCGAAGATCAGAGAAAGGACCCTTCTCTTGGGCCAATACTAGAATGGAAGGAAAAAGGCCAGCACCCAGAGTGGGCCGAGTTATCTAATCAAAGTACTACAACTAAGGCATACTGGGCACAATTGGATTCTCTATCTCTGAGAAATGGAGTCCTGTACTGGAAATGGGAAAGTGGAGATGTCAAAGAAACACACATACAGCTGGTACTCTCAGAAGTAAGAGTTCCAGAGGTGCTGAAGGAACTTCATATTTCCACAGCTGGAGGACATTTTGGAATTAATAAGACTCTCAGCAAAGTTAGATTGCGATACTATTGGCTACATTGTTGGGATGATGTCGAAAGGTGGTGCCGAACATGTGATGCTTGTACAACAAGAAAGAGACAAAGAACTAGAGGGCTTGGTCATCTTCAGAAGTATATTTTTGGAGCCCAGTTCGAGAGGATGGCAGTAGATATTTTAGTTTACCTTGCCAGTGACTGAGAGGAAGAATCTGTACCTATTGGTGGTGCAAGACTACTTCACCAAGTGGCCTGAAGTCATACCAATACCTAACAAAGAGGCTAGCACAGTGGCCCACGCTTTAGTAGAGCATGTGTTCTCAAGGTTTGGAGTACCACTCGAACTCTACTCCAACCAGGGCCGCAACTTTGAAGCCAGGTTATTCCAAGAAGTGACCAAAATTCTGGGAATGAAGAAGACACGAACTACTCCTTTGCATCCTCAGTCGGATGGGATGGTCGAGCGGCTAAATCTTACATTAGAACAGCATCTGTCCATTTTTGTAGCCGACAATCAAATGGACTGGAATTTCAAGGTGCCCCTGTTTCTCCTTGCATATCGGTCAGCTGTCCATGAAGCCACAAGTGTAACACCTTCGAAGATGCCGTTGGATCAAGAGCTTCGTCTTCCAAGTGATCTACTGTTTGGGAGGCGAGCAGAAGAGGGGGAAGACTGCTTCACCGATGGTGTATGCTGATGAACTGCATCGCAAATTGAGCACAGTCCATGACTTCGCTGGGCAACATTTAAGAGACCATAGCGACTGGATGAAAACGAGGTATGATCGGAGGGGACCTAAAAAGACATTTCAAGACGGATAGCTGGTGTGGCTGTATAACCCACAGCGACGGAAAGGATACTGTCCGAAACTACAGAAATGATGGGAAGGCCCTTACAGATTGTCAGGAAGATAAATTATGTGGTCTTCCAGATTGTTCGCAAGGGCTCTAGGACAAGAAAACCCAAGGTTGTATACATTGACAGGCTGGCTCTCTATGATGGACCAGAATCTGTTGTATCTGCTCGGGACGAATAGACTTAAGGAGGGGGCAGTGTTGCGAGTAGCGACTGTCTGGTTGGGCAGTGTAATACAATACAGTGGCGGCAGCGCTAAAAGACCTCCTTGTGTACTGCATGGATTGTATTACTCCACAATAACATCTGCATGACACTGTAATCGAAGAGCAGTGTAAGCCGATACAGCAGCGGCAATTGCAAAGAGGTTCGGTGTAAATTGTGTCGCCCATTTGCGGTGGCAACCACCTGCATCCAATATCGGGTAACCGAGAGAGATATCATGATCTGGAATGTTCCTGTTCCTTCTTTATCTGTCGGGTGGTGCTTGACTTTGAAGTGACGCCATTTCAGGAGGTTAGAGAACAGAGATTTGCTGAGAGAATTCGAGATGTAGGAGTGGGTATATAAGGGGGAACTGTGGCAGAGGAGAAAGATTTTTAGCTGGCAGGTGCCTGGTGAGAGCTCAAGTGATAGTGACGAGAGTTATTGGGTTGCGACGAGTGTTCGAAGGTATTCAGCGTTTGGAACCACAGCAAGTAGTAGGAAGGAGGTGTTTCTTGGCCACAAAAGATTCATCGGTATTCCTTCATTGGGTCCACCATTGTGAGTGATTAGTAACTTTTCCATATACCGAGAACTTTGGTAGATATATTTGACTAATAACCTTTCCACATACAGAGAACTTATGTAGATGTATTTTTTTCCTTTATGTAAATAGTAGTTGTTTGTTTTGTTTGACTTCTATTGTGATAAATCATTATAGACATAGGTTTTTTTGTATAGATAGTTGTAAATAAACTTGGTTGGCTTTATTAATTTCCTTGCTTTTATGAAAGACTTCCATCCCTAAACGTACGTAGCCCCAACTTGTAACAATACTGTACATGTTACCAAAGGGTCATTTTTAACACATAGCTATGCTATTATACCTATATATTACCGTAGGTACATTATTTATGATATATATGTTACTGTAGTCAATTGTGTAGCATGCATAGTTTTGTGTGGAGCAGATCGTGAAGTATGTGTAGCATGTGGATCTGACTGATGAGCTATGTGCGGAGTGTGGAGCAAATATACTGATGGTAAATACTTACAGCTTCAGCTGGATTCAAAATGCTCAGTTGCTCCTCAGTCATTAAAGATTACAAATCGGCTGAACAGAACGTGTAGTTGGTTGAAAATGAATCTTGCTGCAGTTATGATATTCATGCCATTACTATAAGAATACTTTCGCTAAAAATTACAATGCTCGACAACATGAAGCTGGATGTTATCAGACTGCAGAGCATGTTTTGTTGCCATGTGAAAAGTGTAAATCTTTGTTTGGGTGGTGTAGTAACTTGAAACTGCATCTCAAAATATGTAAAGGCTTTCCTACATTGCCTGAATAGCGCCGTCTGCTGCAAGTATCAAAAAATTGTCAAGTTTCATCAACATATGCTGAAGATAGCTCTCTTGTAAGTCATCCATGCAACTACTGCAACAAGATATTTGCATACAATCATGATGAAAAAATTTATGAGATGAATAAATGCGACAGAAGTACAATCCACAGTGCTTATTACTATTGTGATAAGTGTCACCGACAGTACACTCATATGGATAGTTTAAGAAGGACTCAAAACTCTGTAAAAATGATTCTGTATCAATCGCTGTGGATCAAAACGTTCAACCTTCCCCTTCTGAATTATATTTGAAGAATCGCTCTCAAGCTGAATCGGAGAGTGCTTCGACTATAACACCTACGACCTCGTCAGCTGACCATACATCGCAACCAAAGTCTGTAATTAGTGCGTTAAAGCCATATGCAAATTGATTTTTTCTGAAGCATAGTGCTTCAAGGGGTAGTCTAAAAGTTTATATCGCACCAAATTTGTCAAGTACTTCAAAAGATGTTCGCTCATTCCTGGCAAGTATGAAAGAAAATATTATACACCAACGTAATGACGATGTGGAAAAAACATGATGCTTTAAAATGTAATGTGAAGTTGGAGTGCAGCTATACCAAAACCAGTACCGCATGATGGTGAATACAGGAGAAAATCACAAAAGACACGGAATGTTCCTTTTTATAATATTTAGAAAATCGGAAGCACTGTTAAAAAAAGAATACAGAAGATATGTGAAGAGGAATAAGGAATGGTTTTAAAAGTGTTGGCTTGACCCTAGATTCGGAGAATCATATGGAACTGAAAACAAATGTATCCAGGCCACTTATATAAATACCTATGCTCTGTGTATCAGTAGATAATAATAATGTGAAGAAAAAAAACTGTAATTGAAATCATAAATAGCCGTAATGTTATTTGCAAAATTACGAGAACAAAGTATGACCATATCCTACTTTAAATGGTGGGTGACCAACCAAAGTTCAGAACTTGGAAAATGTATTTGTTGAATATTTTCACATAAATGTAAAAAAACTTTATTGAATCTGTCACTAACACAATGTTTTTTTTATATTTCTACTATGCAGAAATATTACTAGGTATGTTAACAAGAATAAAAACACTATATACATACATTTATTTTGGATTTTATCTGAATAAAAATGTCCTCTAATGTACAGAAAATATAAAGAAAAATATATTAATAAATGTGTTGGAGGTGCTAAACAGAATCGGTTGACTGAAAACAGTAAAGCATAAAATAACTTATGTACCAATGCTTCTAAAGTGAATTAGCGAAAACAATTAATTAATTACTATTATCAACCTGAGTCAT
>PNEQ01109334.1:0-15912 GCA_003012365.1 Medauroidea extradentata
GGCCCAGGCGAAGTCGCTGTTAGTGGCAGGGACAAACTTAAGACTGCTTTTCGCATGGACAGCTATAGCTACTTATCCTTCTGCAGAATTAGTTCAACTAGCCGCTTGGACATTCTAACACTTGATGACTGAAGTACCAATCTTGTGTACAAAGAGGTTTTTCAATTAAAGTAAATATTATCAGTTACGAATAATACTCCCGAGCAAAGCCGCGGGGGACTGCTAGTGTTTATATGTTCGAGCTTACTTCTGTTCAAGGCTGCAAGGAATAGTTTATTACACTCCCTGTATGTTATAATCTTTGCGACCAGTTGTATTTCTTTAAAAGTTATGGTAGTTATCTTTTTGCATCAGTTTTCATACCTTGAATGTTTTTTTTTCTAGTAATTTACTTTAGAGAGGGAAAATTAGATCTCATCTGATTCAGATAAGGACGTTGGTCTTGCAAAAATATTTTTTTTTATATTTGTGCCAAACACTGTCGACTTTTACACATCAGATAACATTTTGTTTCCACAAATAAAAAAAATATAAATCCCTGTGGTTTTTGCATAATCACTCATCAAATTCACAAAGTGGCTGTTGCTGTGTAGAAAAAAAAAAAATTAACTTGCAGAAACAAGATAGTTCATATTGATACTAAATGCTATATCATCAATGAAACAGAAATATGTCATAACCCTAGTTTTAACTGAAGGTAACTTTTCGCTATATGAAGACATAATGGCTATTTTTCTAGTTTCAGTAAAAATTTCACATTACCCCAAGGACTAATCTGGTTTTTTTTGATGCATGTCGGAATGCTTTTTCTTCTATAATGTTTTTAAAAAAGTTTTCAATGAAATTCCAATATTGTGGGATTCGACGTATCACAAATTTCATGAACTATATGCTACTTCAAAACATTTTAGCGTGGGATAGGTTTTTGTATTTTTTAAAAATGGATGAAATTTGGGAAATTGTTGAAAAACTTTGAGTTGTGGCTGTTTCTAAAATTTTCAAATCAAAACTTTTTGTCAAACAGGTCATGAAATGTACACACTGACTTTCAGTTCCTTTAAATTTTGATTTTATGAGTGACATTCTTTTTTTGATTTTGGCTACAACGAAATAGCTATTTTGTTACGTTGGTGATTGATTATGCGAACACTATGGGGCCTAATTTTTTTAACTTGGGGAGATGACATGTTATCTGATGTGTAAAAGTTTAGCAATATTTGGCACAGGTATTAAAAAATGAATTTTTACTGATCCAACGTCCTTAATAGTTCTGTCTCGAAGAACTCTAATCACATAATCTTTGTTGTAGCTCTTGATTTTCTCATCATTTCATTACTTACATTATCTTGGAAGAGCAGTTCTGTTTGTACTTCTGTGTGTGTTTCAGAATTGTCATCACTGCATATTTTTTTTCTGTAGACTTAAGTGTTTTCTGTTTTATTCTTTAGTTGTGGCACAATAGGTTACAGAAAAGACAGTTTGTACATGCACGTACGTACGCACATATAGGTACACACACACTCATGCACACATGCATGCACCCACCATTTTAAGGGGTTGGAAAAATAAAAAACAAATATTTCGAACTTGGTACGGTCTTCATGCATCCTTAAATATATCACATCATAACTAACAAATCAGTAGCAAAATCTTATACAGATTTTAATGGTGTGTAATTTCATATGTCTGGACGCCAACTAAGAAATCTGAAGGCTAAGATTTTTTTGATAGTTGTACATACAGACATTTTTTCTTACGTTTTGTGCGCTTTCTAATGAACTAAAACATCCTAAAGTTGGTCAGTGAGAAACTTTTTTGCTATTCAAGTTATATGGAGGATGAAGGCGAGGAAGTTGTTGGTAATGAGCTAAATCTATTTTTAAAAGCAACCAGGAAGTTGTTGGTAATGAGCTAAATCTATTTTTAAAAGCAACCGCACCTCAATAACTTTATCCGTTCTCTTGTATTTTCATAATCAACTACCCCAACCATGTTGTCGTCTTCAGGCAGAAGTTACTAAAATTGAAGAAATCTTACGTTTTGTCAGCAGTAGCTATAATGATTAAAATATATGTGATAATTATTTCTTAATGAAGTGCCTGTTACAATTCATGTAGTGAACTAATTTAAGTTGAGTATGAGAATTGTTTGTTATTTTAAAGTAATAGAAATTGTTATTTATTGCATATTTTGAAGTGTGATGATATGCAAATTGTTAATATATCAATTATAATAATAAAAAATATAATATTTGAAGTTGAAAACTCTGAAGTATTTCACCTCCTGAACTTCGTAATGTGGCTGCAATCTGGCAACAGTGCGCACCATAAGCTCTGTGCTGCATTATAAGGTTCGGATGCTCTATAGCAAAGTGTATGAATGTGGAAAGAAGGCAAACATGAGAACTTTACAGTTTTAAGATAAGGGGAACTACAGAAGCATCACATTATTGTAATTTAAGTAACTTGTTTACTAGTAATCAGGAACTTACACACACCATCGTAACACACTATCGTAAGTCATACCTGAACACCTGGCAAACAGCAATCAGTGTCAAATGTCACATGCCAATTATATGTCTGGAAAAAAAAGGCAAATCGTGAAGTTGATAAACGTAAAACAACAGCAAAGTACAGCCTTAGCGAGTTGATACCAGCAGCAAGATAATTAATAATTATCTTAGGGTGTTACTTGTGAATTTGAACTACAAAGGTTTTTTTGTTGTAATCGAAACTGTTTTCCTGGCAGAGATTGTAAGTTGTGTTTGAGTATGTGTTTGACCACAATTAATATTTAATCCATGTGCATATTGCTTATTTTACTGTACCAACTTTATTGTGGTTCTTTTTGAAACTTTGTGTTACGTTTACTAGTTATTTTATGTTTGTGGTACTGGCAAGATACTATGTGTAATGGTACATAGGCCAGAATGTAAATAGATTAAACATCCAGATTTGTAATTTAGAAATTGTAAGATTATTTTTATTGCATTTTATTTTACTTTAAATTTTCTGTAATTTTTCACCTTGATGAAGAAGTCAGATTTTTCCCATTTTTACGCCAGTGGGAAAAAAAAAATATTCCCATTTTTAAGTCAATGGGAAAAACCAGTTTTTCCATGTTGTTTCCCGAGGCTACGGAACCCTAGTTTAAGTACACATTTTCAAGTTTAAATAGTTTCTGATTAAGAATATCCTGTAAATGTATTTAAGTCTGTTGCCTCTATTGCTCTCTGTTAGTTTGCTGTGTCTAATGTTAGTTTCCCTAACAAAGGTTTGTTATCCTTGAGTTAAGTGTGAACAACTACCAGTGGCACTTTTCCTTGAAGGTACTCGCAGGTCAGTAGAGGTGGGGTGTCGCTAGCTGTGTATTAGGGACTTTATATATGCTGTTGTTTAGACATGAATCTCCTGCTGCTCTTGCTTCAATGCTAGGCTCTCTTATCATCAGGAATATCAATTAAGTCCCCTTCTGATATTATCTGCTGTCACTTATCGGCCATTGAGCTTTTAAGAGAGTATTCTTTCTTGTCTCCTCTCGACAGTGTAATAGTCTGGAACACTAGCCGCTGCTACTTTTGCCTACACATTGGGATATATATATATATATATATATATATATATATATATATATATATATATATATATATATATATATATATATATATATATATATATATATATATATATATATATATATATATATACACACACACACACACACACACACACACACACACACACACACACACACACACACACACACTCTCTGTCTCATTCTCTCTCTGTCTCCCCCGTAGGGATGGCTAATGTATATAGAGATACAACACTTATAATGTTTGTATAATGTGTGTATGTGTAGGTAAGTTTCAAGCTGTTCAACTGTATGTGTTGTGGATCAGTGCATTTTGGAGATCAGGTAGGCGTCATGTACAGGACTGTTATAACCTGATATTCCCAACGTAGTACGGTATAATTTACAGCAGCAACTTCAGCTATAGACTGTAATTGTACAGTAGATCACACAATGCTGGCCAAGACACTTCATTACGTGAGTGATTCTACCCAGAAGAAATGTACCAAAAATATGTAGAAATAAATATTTGTATTTCCCATAGTAGAAGTGAAAGGTGGCGAGTACTTAGAATTTCTTGATTCTGACTTAAATCAGAAATATTTGTATCCTCTATATATATGTGTGTGTGTGTGTGTTTTTTTTTGTAACGAGTGAGCTTTATAGAGTGGAATAAAGGCTTTGTGTGTCGTACAGCGTAAATAAAAGTACAGTAATTAATATGCTGAATAACTGAAGGTAGAATGTTATACTGTTCAGAATTACTTTCAGCTGTCTCAGGATAGCAAATACAACTCTTACATGCAATATCACTGCGTACAAAATTTGTCCAAATTAACGTAACATTTCTAGGTAGATAACACCACTACTTCACAAAGTCAAGTTCCAAAATTTGTGTTATGAAATTAGTATATATACTGTAATTTATTTTATGTGTGTTTTATTAAATCGAACCGGCTAGGATAGAATGCAATTATTCTTTTTTTGCAAGACTGCAGGTTGTGGGGACTATATTCCAGTTGATAACATTCTAACTGCTGTAAAATCTCGTAAATAATTACGCAGGTAGGTTAGTGCTAGGCACTGTTCCAGTCAATATTACAGTAGCAACAATCACGTGATGGGCCGGGCAGCATGTGCATTATATGTGGCGTCGCTTGGCCCTTGGCAAAATTTTACTCTTGATGTGAAGAATTGCTGATATATCATCAATCTTTAAGTTCAGTAATAAAATAGTAATCTCTGCCTCTATTCGGCCCTCTTCTTACCGGTTGTTCTCGTGGCAATATTAAGTATGTTAAACCTAAGATGTGGCCAGAAATCAGAAAATATAAAATGCTGAAATATTATTTAGTTTACGTGTTACATTTGCCTCGGTGAAGTCCCTAAAAGGGTAGGGGGATGGGATATCTTAATCTCGAGCCCAAAATTACTTCCAATCATAAAAAATACTTCACAATTTTACAAAACAAAGACAGTTTCGTAACAACTCAAAAATAAATATCCAGAAGTTGACATTACGTCAAAGTAATTACTTATGTTATAATTTTTTGGTTTCCTAAAATCTTTTAATTAACTATTTATGACTCTTGTTCAAGAAAGTAGAACAGCAGGTGTCAAAATGTTTTTACTATCAGTTCTTATGTTTTATCTTATTGAGTAATTAGAAATTAAATAGATAGGAGTTACGTTTAACATAGTTGAAATTTACCCACCTCTACCATCCGCCCTTAGCAGTTTTGAGAGGAATATGTTATATTGCTTCAGGATGTCTATTCTTTAAGATGTGTACATTTTCAATATAGAGATGCATATTTTTTATTTAATGTAGTGTTTATTCTGTAGTTAGTTAAATGTAAAAATTTTAATTGTCTTAAGTATAGCTTTTTTTTTTTCAAAAATTTTGTAAAAAGTGCTAGGTGTGTATGTGTATGTGATTATTATGTATAATTTTACTCCGAAGATATGAAAGAATTAACATTTAATTAATATTGCCCTTAAATAAGAGTTAATTTTTATGCCTGTGACAGATGTGAACTTTAATTATCTATATATTTTTGTTACATTGAGGTGATAACTGTTTTTGTTTATTGTTTGGCGACACTTGTCAATTATTGGTTGTATGCTAGGGAACTGTGGACAATTGTAAAAATCAGGTTCAGCTATTTGCGGCGTCGCCTCCTCCAGAGCGCAGCACTGCATACGACAAAATGGAGGGCAAAGACGGCTTCAACAAAGCTTCCACAAATTTTCGGTTTTGTGCGAACCAGAAAAGTATATATTAGCCACTAAAGGAAATGTATGAAAGTATTGATTGTGTCGAGAATTTCGCTGCCTTTTTATCAAAGTTTTGTCAGTTAAAAATAGTAAATGATGCGGGATTGTTTTTTGGATGCAAATCATAATTGAGAATAATGTGTTTGATTTGTCTGCCTTTTCCCCTGACGATATAAATAACATAAATAGCTTATTACTGTGTCTACGTACTATATAAATATATGTTGACAATCATCACAAAAGTTTTAATTAAACATGTGAAACAGCAAAATGAGGAACGTCTGCAAAATTAAAAAAATTTCAAGTAATACCTTTATTCAAACTACCATAAAATTAGAGCAGTTTAAAATTATGGCGATAGTGCTATTACAATTAAATATTTAAAATGCATGTAACGCAAATTCAACGAAGATTTGCTTAGTGATACTAGATTAATTTTGTACGCCTTAAAAATATTATATAAATATATTCTTTAAAAGTCTTTACTAATATCTAAATAAAATTCAAATAAATTTATTTAAAATATCTTTAATGGTAGTTGCCAACTGGATACTTTAATGTGTTACAAAGTTAATACAAATATTTGTTGCTTTCTATATTTTTTGTTAGTGACAGTCTGCATACAATGCACACGTACAATAAGAATTACTTGTTTTTAATTTACGTACT
Organism: Medauroidea extradentata; assembly: GCA_003012365.1. Classification (NCBI taxonomy): domain Eukaryota; kingdom Metazoa; phylum Arthropoda; class Insecta; order Phasmatodea; family Phasmatidae; genus Medauroidea; species Medauroidea extradentata. The sequence continues at coordinate 6,520 of PNEQ01109334.1, forward strand.
TCAAATTGCTGTAATTTTTACATTTTGTTCTATTTCAAACATATATATCTATCTTTCAAGTTTAAGTTACCGAACACGAAGCAACTGCAACTGTCATCTGGAAAATAATACTTTGAAAGCTTTTTATCCTTAATTAACATGGCAACAAGGCAAGTCCAGACTATTTTTAATATTTGCCAATTCAGAACATTGCAAGTTACTGGTTTTCTACACAATAAAACTCTAAAATACATCTGAACTTTCACGTTGCAGTAAATGGAAAATTATTTGTTGATGCCGTCTTTACTAGTTAATGAACTCGCCATCAGATGTCCGCCACATTGCGTGGCAGCACAAATACATCATTGTAGTTTTGTGTGAATTGTTGTTATTAACTTTAGTTATATTTGTAACTTATCATTATTCTTGTGAGAATTTAATATTTTATTTATTTTATGTATGTATTAGTAGTCTAGACCCAAACTCAGCCCCTTTTCATTATTATTTTCTCGCCTCATTGTTCGTTGTGAGGCAAAAGGGTTGCAGTTGTGTGTATCCAAATTATTTCATCAAATTAATATAATAGAAGTTTGACTCTAATGTTATTTGCAGTTTCATAGTTGTTGCTGAAGTAACTGTGTAAAATTTTAATAAACTAAATAAGTACAGCCTGTGATATTTATTTAGAATTGTAACAAGTAAAACTTTTTCAAATACAAGTTGTTCCTAACCCAATGTGCTCCACAGTAATGTGTTGTTATCCGCCAGTGACTCTCAGTTTACTGGTTTCATATTGTTTGGTTCACTCACATTAATTGTAGGTTAGGAGCTTGATGGAATATCTCACTAATTTATAGATGTTAATAATACAAGCAATTTGGTTGGTTGGTCTTCATCCTCCTGTCCCAGGATGCCCTATACTTACGTCCACAGACTGCTAGAAGTGAGCTTGGTAAACTTTTTTACAAAATAATTTGAATAGCGCACATGTGTCCGCACTCGTTATGCGTATGTCAATTTTTGCACAATGGCAAACATTCATAATTTTATTCAGTCCCACAATCAAATCACTTATTGCCTTTTGACCTTATGTCTACATTAATTTACAATTCAGAAGTTGCGCACAATTAAATACCTTTTCAACAGTTATTAACACATGTATGAATAAGAGGCTCAATCCTCTTCACGACGCATTTCCTTTTTCCAAGTGTAGAACCTACAGTGCAAATAAGTTGACGTAGACCATACCTGATTAAGCAGCTGAAGCACATCTTAATTTCACATAGCAAGTGCAATCCACCCTGGCCGTCCACGGCCCCACTAGACGGTAGACACAGCAAACGCTTTGACTAATTCTCCGCACAAATACGACGTAGTCACGGTCGTAGAAGAACAGGTCTGGACACTCGCCTATCTAACAATGTATTTTTCTTGACCCCCTTGTTGTTTGGCTGTAGTTCGTCAAGTTACTAAGAATGTCGTACTTTTTGGCGCTGTTTTCCGGGTAGTCGGACAAAATCCGTCCACTTTTTCCATTGTTAAATTTATAAAGTAAATAAAGATTGCTGGAGCCTTTTCTTAAATTTGTGAGCGAAGAAAGAATTTTGTAAATTGATAAAAAATACGTTTTGATAAATTGTTTTTCTTAGTGGAAAGTAAGTGGGCGGAGTTTAGTCCGACCGCCGTAACATCAGCGCCAATAAAACACAATATTCTCGGTAACTTGGTGAACTACAGCCAAACAACAAGGGAGTCAAATATCCAGGCGAGTGTCCAGACCTGTTCTTCTACGGCCGTGTACGTAGTACACTGGATAATAAACTGCAGTGCTCACGACGTCCTCTTCCATGATTTAACTGTTTATACATCTAAGTAAATGGAAGATATAATCAAGGTTTATGTATGTCAGGCATGTGCTGGAAACATATATTTCAGCAGCAGTAATATACAGTGAATAGTTAAATCTGTGGCGTACCTTGTACTACACAAAAGCTTTGGGACAAGTCTTTGGTAATTCTTTCACGAGGTCTGAGGTGTTCTTGGTTTGAATAGAGGGATGGCATTGACAGGAGAGGATTAGTCGTCTCAGTATTGTTAACACACATCTGTCTCATGCTATACTTATCTATAGCAGGGTTAGTTGTTGAGGTGGCAATCTGAAGTACTACTGTCGTTCATGTACATGGGAACATATGTTTGGTAGTACTTGGTACATTCAATGTGGTATCTATCGGCACAACAGTTCATATTGCTAACACTCGTACTGTTCATACTCAGTCCACAGTTTTAGGTTCTTTTGCAGTTTGTAGTTTTGGATCATAACTGAGTTTTCTCCTTGACTGTCTCACAATAATGTCTGTGTATTGTTATCAAACACTATTTATTAGTAAGACAAGAATAATTTTGACTATGTACTAGTGTACGTGTATTAGCCTTCATAACATAGTACTTCATTAAGTAATTTATTTCTTTGTGGTTTTGTAGGATGTGTGAAAAGTACCGAAATATGGTGCATGGACGAAGTAAGAGACAATAAAGATGACTTAGAACTTTGGGAATACATATGTGGATAATCACAAGTTGCCAACATTGCCTTGTAGCATACTTCCATCAGAACAATTAGAGACATGGAGATTAAAATTAAAACAAACAATTGGAGAGTCAGAACAGTTAGTTAACAACACTACAGTTACGCCGGGGATTTCTACTACAACCAGTGATACCAATATAAGAAATATATCTTTCCAGTGTTCTTACTGCTGTGATACATTTACTGACCAGAGTAGTTTAAAGACTTATCTTAAGACATGTCCTGTAGAGAGGCAGATTACTTGTTCATTGTGTTCAGCCGAGTATGTTTATGAAAGTGGATGAGAACACACACGGGTGAAAGACCTTTCTCATGTTCACGTTGCAATGCCACATTTATGTCTCAGAATAGTTTGACCAAGCATTTAAAGAAACATAGTTCAGATTGTTTCACATGTTCATTTTGTCCAGCCAAGGTCATGAATAAGAGAAAAATGAACAAACACATGAGAACACACATGATTAAGGAGCATTTCCAGTGTTCTCTGGGTTCTGCTAAGTTAGCTAGTAAGTGTGGATTACAAAAGCACATCAGAATTCACACTGGTGAGAAACCATTTCATTGTTCATTCTGTTCAGCAAAGTTTAGTCAGAAGTCTAGTTTGACGCTACATCTCAGAACACACACAGGTGAAAGGCCTTACTCGTGTTCATTTTGTTCAGCCAAGTTCAGTAGGAGGAGTAATTTAGATTCGCACATGGCAAAGCACTCTGAAGAAAAACCGTATTTGTGTTTTGTATGTTCTGCTGCGTTCAAACACACACAATCTATGAAGTTTCACATGAGAACACACACTGGTGAGAGGCCGTGCTCATGTGATATCTGATTCCAGACTTTTGCTTATCAGAACAGTTATAAGGATCATATGTTAAGTCATAGAGATAAGACGTACGTGTGTGCAATATGTGACAACAAGTTTGCTATCAAGAGAAGTTTGGACCGTCACATGAATAAACACACACGTGATTGGCGGTATTCATGTTCGCTGTGTAATGCCAAGTTTGCCACCAATTCCAACTTGACTGTACATATGAGGTCTCATACTGGAGAGAAGCCTTTCTCTTGTGACATATGTGGAGCTAGTTTTTCTGTAAATCAGAGTCTGAAACATCACATTCAAGCTCATATGGCATTGTGATCATAGATGAACTGTTGAATTATTTCATTTAATAAACTTACTTATTTGTAAAATGTTACTAGTTTCTGGAGGAGGATCCTTTCACCGTATTTACGCGCACATAGGCCCCCTATTTTTCCCAAAATTTTTAATTTAAAAGAAAAGGGGGGGAGGGCGGCAGGCCTATGTGTGCATTGTTGAAACATTTTTTTTTCCAGAAAAAGTTAAAATTTTTCAACATTAGGTATGTTTTAATGCTGCATTATTTTTAATTTCATTCTCTGTACGAAAGAAAACAATTAAGTAATGAAGTATCACCGAATGCAATTTTTTTTTTGGAAAAATTAAAAAAAAAAATCTTAAATTTTCTAACACATAACACGGTTCATTGTTTTATGGTAACTAATTTTATACAAACAAATTCAAAAGGTAAGAAATACGAATCACTTCTGTGTATAAAAAATGTAAACAATCAGTTGAAGAGCACGACCCGGACGGGCCATAGGTTGCCAGATTGTGCGGTGTCGAGTGACCGGCCATCTCATGTTATCAATTGTAAACATGTCTACGGCTTCCGTGCGATTTAATTTGTTGAAACACGAAAAGACAAGACCAAAACCCAACGAAATGAACAATTAGTAGTGTTAACTGTAATATAAACTTCATTACGTCGTATGAGAGTCCACATGAAGCAACGAAAGTGCGAACAAAGTACATGAGGTGTGCAAAGTGTGATACAACGCTAAACACGTGAAGCAAAATAAAATTACCGGCATTATCCAGCCTAAGTTGACCAAAATGTTAGTCACGACGAACTTGTTGGCGTTGCCACGGTATCCTGTAACTTGTTTTTCATTTTGTGCCAATCTCTAATACACGACGCTGTGATGTATTTATGACTTACTGCGCAATTTCCTATTTCTTCTGTTGCATTGATTACTTTCAGTTTCTCACTCATTGTAAACGAACGCAATCGTGGTTTTGACATTTTGATTTCTCAAAGAACTATCAAATTACTAACGTTACCGAGTCACTACAAAAACACTTATCTGCTACGTGCCAAGAATAATGCCGCCTAAACACGTGACTAGTTATCGATTGCGCCTCCAGCTCAGCATTCCTGTGTGCGTGTGTCCCTAGCCTACTGCGCTGTTGTCAAGTCTCCAAGTCTCCGCACTTGCCAGTTACCTAACCACGTATCACGCGTACTTCAAATACTAATTATCCATGTAAGCTGCACACCCCAATTTTTATAATCCAAATTTTGTTGGGAATAAAAGTTGCGTGGGGTACATCAGCGAAAACGATACACAAAATAAACTCTTATGACAGCGCACGGTACATGGTTGCCAGACATCAGCATTCTCATTTCTCGTAAAATACACATAGAGGGGGGGGGGGCTATGTGTGATATTTTAACTTTCCAAATTTGAGATTCTAAACTTAGGGGGGGGGGGCCAATGTGCGCGTAAATACGGTAATCGTAAACAATGTGTGACTGTGCGAGTTTATTTTTATTGGCTTTGAATGGAAGTTAATCATGTTGTCTGTATTTCACAGTTTAGTTTACGGTACACAAAAAATGTTCCATGTTTCCAATAGAGTAATGTGATAAGAACACAATCAAAATCTAGTAGTTCAGCTACAGTCCTTGTAATGAATTTGAAAGTATGTGTGATAGCTTCTTCGTAGCAATATTTACACTCAATGAACAAAATGTTTTAGTTAATTTTTGTTGACATTGATTAATTTATTCTCCAAGTTTGAAACTTAACTGTTCAATGCTACCTGTCAAGAGAGTGGCAAAAAACTAATATAGTTTAAATAAAGTTGATGTTACAGATTTGTAAAGGCAGTCTCTTCTCCTTGCCCATACCATCTTTTGAAAAGTGTCCCAGCACAAAAAAATATGTATGTTTTTGTAGGCTCATAACTTTGACTGCCTCTTTTATCTTTCTTGCTCACATCTTCTGCTGTTGTCAGTTAGTCCACTCTTCTGCTGTTGTCAGTTAGTGCACTTCTGCACTGCTGCCTATGTTTCATCAACACAAGACTGCTTAGGAAGTAGTGTATGTGGGTCCTCAACTGTGCTCTCAGACGTGTCTTAATAAGAGAGGTGGTTCATATAACTACCTCCTTCCTGTTTATTTGTTATATCTGAAGTGTGTTGTAATATTAATACAGCATGCTCAGTTTTATAGCCATTAGATACATGTTTGAATATTACAGGAACATTACACTAACTAATAACTGTGGTAACAGCTTAGCCAGTTGTCTGACACTAGATAGGGCCTACGATCTCCTTATTGAGCACTAGTGATTGTTACCAATATTGGTATGGCTCCGAAAAATACAACAAAATGGATTGAAATCACTTTTTCGGTAATATTTACTCAATTCATGTGCACGATTGTGTTAGTTGCACACATTTAAGATTAAATCATAAGGATTATAAGCTAACAAACAGTTTCCGTTTAAACATGTAATAATATAAAATATTTTGCTCCATGCGGTTTGTGAGTCTAGTCGTTTCAATTTTATTATATTTGTCCGTTATAGGCGATTCGGGATAAAGTGAGCACTCACAAAATCCCTGCTAGAGTTCTATTTTCAGGCATTTCGTATCCTTCTGCACGTAAGGGCTCAAGAATGGGAAATATCTAACCTCTCTGGACACCTCACCTGATGTTTGCGCGTGTAACATAAAAAGTACAGTCAGTCAGAAACCATACAGTTTGATAGAAAAAAAGTTTATTAAATATATAAAATACAATTATTTCGATTTTGGTTGATTTTTGTTCAGTATTGTTGGATTAAAATAGGAATATACACAGCACTATATTGCGTTATTTCGCTGCCAACCATACAAGCAGTAAGGTAACTATAGTTTATGTTGAATCATATGCAGTAACAGCTAGTGATATTTTTAAAAGGTAAAATTTTTAGTGCTCACTTTATCCCGAACGACCTATACCACGTGTTGGTTGCGTGAAATGCTGTGTTTTCTAGTTTATAATTACTAAAACATGTTATTTGAAGGTGAGATTTTAGTATTTTATATATTTAGATAGTCACTTATTGCTTTGTAAGTTTGCAGTATTGGATTTACAATACGAATAATATATGTAATAAAATGTTGAGAGCCTTGTTGCGAATACTTTAACCAAAAAATTTCCCACAAAATTATTTTTACAAACTCATGCCACTTTTGATGCGTACAAATAAATTTAATTTTACATACACGAACATATCTTTAAATCATGCATTATAAAATATTTATAACGGCAACATGACGCTTTTAACGGCGGTAATTTGTAGGGACAAAACATTATTCTTTTGAAAATTCAATTTACTGAAAATAGTCATAAATAAAGGAAACATACAATTAAACAGACAGAAAGAACTATGAAATAGTGTTTTCTAGGCATTATATGCTAACACTTCAAAAAGTAAATAGTAAATTAAGCATGTGATTCCTCGTACAATTTCGAGCTCCGTGGTTGGCAACATATAATCGTTAGTGAGACCAAAAGGCCCTGAAAATAATACGCGAGGCTTAACCTAAGAGTGCCAACTCTGTCCGTTATATGCTCCTTGGTAAAAGCGTTGTGTTCGTACTGTTCGTGTCTGCTTCTCAGTTTGACACTGGGGTCGTAAACAGTTCTCCTACGTTGTGTTTGAGTGTGCCTCTATTGAGAACTTTGCTGAGACTGCTCGAGTGAACTGTACCTCCTCTGCTCTACTTCCACAAGATGATGTGTGTGTGGGTGTAGGCATCAGGCATTTTACCACCCCTCTGATGATTTGTGGAGAAAATACCTTGCCAGTGAAATTGATATCATTGCTATGCAGGTTGACCAGTTTGTTATTTAGTAGGCTGATTAGGAGGTTGGTACAGTGTAGGACTGGGTGGTGTTCGGGTCACTTCTTGTTCTCGTGACGTGCTAACCTTAGCTTGCCTCTTTAAGTGGTCGCCTTCAATTTAAGATATGTTAAGTCTTCTGGGTATCTCACCATTTGTATGCTGTGGCATCTAAGATGAAGCGTAGGCATTTCAGGATATCTGGTTTGCTTAAGGTGGATAGGTTAGTATATTCGCCCTAATGCCTTATATAAGCCACCATACTCTCATTTTGTTTGCCTGGAAACGTAGGTATCTGCTCTGGCAATCGTTTGGCGTGATTATCACAGGAACTTCTGTAAGCTGTTGTGTTAGTTGCAGTTGGTTTGTTTGTGACTGTAGTTGTATTAAAGTCTGTTGCCTCTATTGCTTTTGTTAGTTTGCTATGTCCAATGTTAGTTTCCCTAACAAAGCTATGTTAGCCTCAAGACAAGTGTGAACAACTGCCACTGGCACTTTTCCTTGAAGGTACTCGCAGGTCAGTAGAAGTGGGTTGTCGCTAGCTGTGTATTAGGGACTTCATATATGCTGTTGTTTACATGTGCATCTCTGCTACTCCTGCTTCAATGCTCGGCTCTCTTATCATCAGGGATAGCAATTAAGTCCCCTTCTGACATCATCGGCTGTCACTCCTGGGCCATTGAGGTTCTAAGAGGGTATTATTTCTTGTCTCCTTGGACAATGTAATAGTCTGAAACAGTAGCCCCTGCTACTCCTGCCTACACATTGGGCTGTACTTCTACAATAAATAAATAAATAAATATATATATATATATATATATATATATATATATATATATATATAGACACACACACACTCACACTCTCACTCTCACACTTTCACACTGTAATAATGGCCAATGTATATAGATCCACGTCCCTTATAATATGTTTGTATGATGTATGTATTGGTAGGTTTCAAGCTGTTCAACTATATGTATTGTGAATTAGTGTTATTTGGAGATAAGGTTGGAGTCACGGTACAGGGTCCTTTATCTGATATGTACCTATTTTACTACTGGATTATTTATAGCAGCAACTTCAGCTGTAGATCACACAATGCTGGCCAAGACACACTTTATTACGTGAGTGATTCTACCCAGAAGAAATGTACCCATAATCTGTGGAAATAAATATTTGTATCCCAAATATACATAGAATGTAACTACTAAGCTCTGTAGAGGGGAATAAGGGCTTTGTGTGTCTTGCAGATTAAATAAAAGTAGTTAGTGTGCTGAATAACTGAAGATAGAATATTATAGTGTTTAGAATTACTTTCAGTTGTCTCAGGATAGCTAACACAATTCTTACATGCAATATCACTGCGTACAAAATTTGTCCAAATTAACGTAACATTTCTAGGTAGGTTACACCACTTCTAAATTAATTCAAGTTTCAAAATTTGTGTTAAGAAATTACAGGGTTCCCACAGACCTGGAAAGTCAGCGAAAGTCAGTGAAAGTCAGGGAAAATTAATGTGGTCAGGGAAAGTCAGGGAAACATGTTTTGAAACCCTGTGAGTCAGGGAAAATGACCCTAAGAGAGTAGAAAGTCAGTGAAAATGTTCTGAATATGATACAGTATTAAACTTGTCTCTTCACAACCTACACTTTTTTCTGCTGTGAAGGCCACTTTTCCTTTTTTACGTGATAGTTTTTCTGGTCTTTTTATCCATATTTTTGGTGTTTTATAATAATAATTATTAATAATATTATTACTAAGTGTAAGTTTTCAAATAGTCAAATATGGCATCCGCAACTTAGTTTATATGTATTTATTTCAATGTTACTGTTTTAAATTGTTATA
>PNEQ01109335.1:0-15910 GCA_003012365.1 Medauroidea extradentata
ACAACGACAGAGTGATTTTTAAGCTTTTTGGAATTAAAAAAAAATTCATAACTCCAAAAATGACAGTCCCAAAAATCTAAAAAAATTAATTTTGTCTTACATAGCTGTGAGGAACACACAGCTCAAAAATGAACTATATTCGTGACATTAAGTTCTAAAATAATTCTCTCATTGGTTGATTTGACATGGAATGACCCGATAGTGACTTTCGAATTGTGGTGCCGGCCGTGTCAGTATGATGCGTGTAACTATTAAAAATGACTCTCGTAACGCTGCTTATCGCGTATTTTGAATTTTCCGTGACGTTTGTTTACTGTTTATTTGAACTGAACACGTCTGGGTCAAGATGCACGGTATTGTAGTATAATGTTCATTGTTTTTTATTGTTTTACTCTAAAATATGATGACTTTAAGACATTTGGAAGCCAGGCTAAAGCTTGCATAAGATCGCATAAGCAGAGTCTTTTGTCTAGCAACACAGGTGGATGAAGACAAGGCACAAACTGAACTCTTCAAGGTACACTGTAGGGATTTGGAGAAGTTGAAGACGGAGTTTGAAGAAAATCACATTTCCCTAAGTGTCAAAAATTTATGTAAAAAGAAATTCGACTAGCAACATGAAAACTTGATGATTGAATTTGAGGAAGTCTATTACAGCATCATGAAAACCATAACTCGTGTCACAGAAGATAAACACAACGTACGAGGAACGACATCAGCATCATGCAGCATCAAACTGCCTAAATTGTCCCTTCCAAAGTTTGATGGACAGGTCAGTCAGTGGAAGGGCTACTATGACTTGTTTAACTCACTAGTGCATAGTGATAACTCACTAAATTCTGTTGAAAAGTTCCATTATTTAGTAACCTCATTGGAGGGAGAACCCCTTAGGCTTGTGACAGGTCTTCCACTGACAGTCAAAAATTACTCTGTAGCATGGACTACGCTGACTGATAGGTATCAGGATGTGAGAGTAATTGCAACAGCTCGTTGGGAAAGGATAGTTCAGTTTCCGGCAATTATCTCTAACTCTCCCTCTAAATTACGACAGATGTTGGATACGTTCAAGGAAAATCTTGGTGCATTGAAGGTCTTAAAATTTCCTGTCGATAAGCGGAGATTTTTAATGTTGAACCTGACCCTCAACAAGCTGGACTCTGAAACGAGGGAGCAATTTGAATTAGCACATGCGACAGAAGAATTGCCAACATTTAAACAGTTATCTCAATTTTTAGAGGTTCAGTGTAAGACTCTTACAACTGCCACTCGGTTATCAAGTCTTGGAGAGAAGACTAAAGTACCATATCGGAAGGTGATGGAATCCAAGGTAGGTTCATCAAACCACAGGCCTAATCCTATAAAAACCACCTTTTTAGTTGACACACAGCACCAATTGTGTACCATTTGTCAAGCTGAGCATGTTATCTATAAATGCTCTGTGTTTTTAGGAGAATCACCTGACATGCGGCGTGAAATGGTAAGAAAACATCGCCTTTGCTTTAATTGCCTTAAGGGGCACCAAGCAAAGAGTTGTTTGTCAAAGGAAACGTGTGTGCATTGTGGTCGACACCATCACAGCCTGTTGCATGCCAACACTCCAGCTCATGATCAGCAGACTTCTGCATCTCAGGTGAATTTGAGTTTGGATGAGGAGACTGTGAAGACACCAGATGTGACCACACCAGTTCATTCACTGGCCAGTTCCAGTTCCATGCCATCAACAATCCTACAGGGAACAGCTTTAGTTCATATCAAAGATGCATTGGACGAATTCCAAGTGGCCCGAGTATTGATCAACTCAGCATCGCAGTCTTCTTCATGACTGAAGACTGTGCAGCACGCCTAGGTCTGAAGCGTGGCAAGACACAGGTTTCTGCTAAAGGGTTAGGGGGTGACACAAAGCCCCAGGTTGGTAAAGGAACGATTTTGTGTGTATTGAAGCCATGCATTGCCAGCTGTCCTTGTTTGAGCACTGATGATGTTATCTTACGCAGTATGACAACAACTATGCTTACAGTCGGCTTGTCACCAGAAGTTCAAAACTGGTTTAAAGAACTAGAGTTAGCATACCCCAGTTTTCACTCTCCAGGGGCTATCGATATGCTCCTAAGAGCTGAACTTTATGCTGATTTTATTGGTGGTGGGTGGATCGTTGGCACAGAAGATTTTCCATCAGCTCTGCATAGCATCTTTGGATGGGTCCACATTGGGCGTGTTGCATGTACTAATGCTAATAACACTTTATCTTAATTTTTTGTACAGAGTGAAATATCACTGGACGTAACAATGAAACGGTTTTGGGAGGTAAAGGAACGACCAGTTGTTCAGCACCAGGACCCAGAGGACATTGCGTGTGAGTTACACTTCCGTGAAACTCATTCCCGGGACAGCAGTGGACGATAGTTTGTAAGATTACCATTTAAGAACAACAGTGTACTGGACTTAGGGGATTCTCACCAGCGAGCACTAAACCGTTTGCATCATTTGGAGAAGTGACTGACGAACTCACACTCCTTTAAAGAGGAATATGGCAAGTTCATGTGTGAATACGAAGAACTTAATGGAACGTGTCATGACAGGGATGGACAAATCCTCAAACTACTATATACCCCACCATGGTGTAAGGAAAGATGCAAGCTCCACTACTAAGTTGCGAGTAGTGTTTGATGCTTCAGCTGTGACCACATCAGGGAAATTATTGAGTGACATCTTGCTGAAGGGGCCAAAACTACAGAAAAAAATTGTTGAGATTTTTTTAAGGTTCCGCACTCACACAGTTGTCTTCGCAACTGATATCAGTAAAATGTACAGGCAAGTTTTGATGCACCCAGAAGATTGTCATTTTCAGATGGTGTTGTGGAGAGACTCACCTGAGCTACCGGTTGCTGAGTACCAACTCAACACAGTAACTTATGGTGTATCATCAGCCTCATTTTTAGCAATGAGAGCCCTTAACCAGTTAGCAGTGGAGGTTCTGAAACATGATATTTTTGTTGATGATATTGTCACTGGAGCAAATACGTTGGAGGATGCAGCCAAGCTTCAGTCAGATTTGATTGGTTTGTTAAAACGTGGAGTGTTTCAGCTTAGGAAATGGTCCAGTAGTCACCTGCCAGTCTTTCATCTTGAGGTTCCTCTTTCATTCGATGAAGATGGGGTCACAGTCATTAAGGTTTTGGGGATAGAGTGGGATTCAAAACTTAATGGGTTCTCATACCATGTTCTGCCGGCAGACTCCACATCCACCAAACGAAACATACTTTCTAACATAGCTAGAATTTTTGATCCGTTGGGTTGGCTCACCCCTGTTGTATTCAGAGCCGAAGCATTCCTGCAGACTCTTTGGATTCTATTTGTTGGTTGGGATGATCCTTTGCCTAGTGAATATAAAAGATTTTGGGAAACTTTCACAGCTGACTGAAGAGATTTGGAATCCCCAGATACGTGCTTCCTGCAGGTAGCATGGAGATGCAGCTACATGTCTTCAGTGATGCTTCTAGCAAGGAACATGCTGCAGTAGTTTGTCTTAGGATCACTAACATTTCAGGACATGTTGCTAAGTCCAAGGTTGTACCTGTCAAGACTGTTTCACTTCCGAGACTAGAACTTAACGGCGCACAGCTTGGAGCGAAACTACTGAGATATGTGGAGGGAGTTCTAGTAACCACAATGAAATTATCAGCCATTACTGCATGGTCGGATTCTACTGTCATGCTGGCCTGGCTCCGTACCTCACCTCATCGCCTTAAAACATTTGTTGCCAACCGTGTGGCTGACATTCAAGAGCGAGTGCCACCTAGCCACTGGTGGCATGTACCATCAAGGTGGAATCCGGCAGACTGTGCTTCAAGGGGTTTGTCTCCAGGTGAGCTTGTAGACCATCAGCTGTGGTAGAACAGGTCTTCTTAACTGTGTGAACCACCTGATCAGTGGCCTCAATTTACCACCACTCCGGATTTGTAGGATCTGCCAGATGTAAAGGACCAAACTGTGAATTCTATGATTGTGGCAAGAAAGACAAACATGTGGTTCACAGAGATGGTACAGACGTTTTCATCGCTATGGCGGCTACAGCGGGTTATGGCATTTGTGCTCCGATTTGTCCGGAATCTGAGAGCAGCTTACCCTCGGAGACAGTTGGGACCATTATCAGTCGATGAACTCAATACAGCGCTCATGTTTGTATCAAACAAGCTGACACATTCAAGGAGGAATTGTAGAGTCTGAAAGGCAACAGAGAATGTTCAGCCAATTTGAGACGTTTAACACCATTTGTGGACAATGAAGGTATTTTGAGGGTGGGAGGATGCATTCGTAGCTCTTTGCTCCATTTTGAGATTAAACACCCAATTTTGTTACCTAAGGTTGACGATTTTACGAATTTAGTCATAGACCATTATCACTGTAAATACCTCCATACTGGGTTGCGGGCCACACAAGCTCTTGTGATGCGTGACTATTGGATCCTATCTGCAAGAAGCTCAATGAAGTCTCGAATATGTAAATGTGTTCCATGCTTTCGCACAAACCCGTCAGTGTGTCAGCCAATGATGGGAGACTTGCCAGCAGCTAGGGTTCAACAGAACAGGCCATTCACACATACTGGTGTTGACTATGGTGGTCCCTTTGTAATGAAACTACACAGTTTCACAGGTGCGAAAACTCACAAGGCATATCTGAGTATGTGCCTGACCACTAGGGCGGTACATCTGGAGGTGGTCTCGGAATTGAGTACAAGTGCATTCTTTGCTGCCTTTGATATATTTGTGGCACGCCGTGGTTTGTGGGCTCATGTATACAGTGACTGTGGCACCAACTTCGTTGGTGCTAGTAACCATTTTGGAGAACTGCTTACCTTGATCCATTCCAGATACACTTCCTCTATAATTGTGGATGACTTGGCAGAGTAATCTGTGACGTGGCATTTTAACCCACCATCAGCACCTCACTTTGGAGGAATCTGGAAGGTTGGCATCAAGGCAGCCAAGAGCCACCTGAAGAGGATTTTGGGTGACCAAGTGCTGACCTTTGACGAATACACCACCTTCTAGTCTACTGTGTGAGCTGAGTGGAGATCCCAATGATTTGGAAGTGTTGACATCTGGCCAATTCCTTATAGAAGCACCCCTAAGTGCTGCTCCTTGCAAAGATGTTACGTCAGTGGCAATGAATCGTCTTAGCCGATGGCAACTCTTCAACCAGACCACATAACACTTCTAGAAGAGATGGAACCGGGAATACCTCCATACATTGCAGCAGCGTTTTAAATGGTCCCATACCTCCCCAAATTTAGCAGTTGGTCAAATAGTGGTTGTGAAGGAAGATAATGTGCCATCACTCAAGTGGGGTTTGGGAAGAATCTCAATTCTACACCCTGGGAAGGATGGCATCACCAGGGTTGTAACTGTTTGTACATGGCATGGCTTCCTGAGTAGACCTGTTGTGAAGCTTTGCCTGCTTCCTTCACAGTGATTTCGATGAACTGTATATGTGTATATAAAATGACTAATTCATTTTGGTGGGCAGTATGTATCTTTAACATTGTGAGCAACCACCTTGGTTGCTGGTCCTCCGGACTAAGGAATTGGTGAAAACAGGTATCATGCAAGGACTGTAGGAAACAGTACCAATTCCGGTGCCTGGGATTACCAGCGGAGCTAAGGAATATGGTGAGCTGGTCGCATCACTGCACATCCTGTAGAGAAAACCAAGGGAGGCATAAATCCAAAACCTGTGAAAACTGTCCAGAAATAAAGAGCAAGCTCAGTTTTATAGAGCAACTTCCTGAAAACTGGGGGAAAATCATGAAGACCCCAAGAAGTTTTTATGACTGTATGAAGATAGTTTTTCAGTAGCACAGATTGGAAGGCACCAGTGGGTAAAGCTTGCTAGCCGCAGTTGAAAGGGAAGGCCCAGCACTGGTGGGGAAGTCATGGGGAGTTTATTGAGAACTGGCAAGAGTTCGCTAAAAGACTGAATGGCCATTTTAGCGGTATAGGAGTAACCATGAAGTTAATGCATGAGCTATACGGGATGCAACAGGAAGAAGATGAAGAACCCGAGTTATTCATACAGCAGAAAGTATTGTACCGACGTTAGTTGTACCGACGTTAACACCCAGGAAGACCGGATCATGACAGCCTGACTGTGATAGTGGAGCTCCTCAGGCCGAGTATACGTAACTTTCTGCATACACCCAAGCCACGGAATGTAGGAGAACTGGTAAAGCGAGCATGGTACACCGAGAAGGATATTGAGGCTAGCGTGTGGCTGGAAGAGGATAAGCAGAGAGTGCATGTGACTCTAGCATGGCAGAAAGCATCACCATTCCATCCACGTACAGCTTGGGTGAAGGGAGAAGAGAAGGTAGAGATGGCTGAGGTGAGTGGAGAAAACTATCCACACCTCAAAGCAGAGGAAATTGAACAAAGGATAAACAATGCAGATGAACCATACCTTGAGGATAGCAGAGCAGAATGGTGGGAAATAGAAGTGGGAAATAGAAGTGGGAAATGAAACTGATCTCACCAGCAATGCTCGAACTGCTGAAAAAGAGGTGGAAGGGCTCATTTCTAGGCACTTGAGACGACCTGCAAGAGAACATGTGGAGCATCTTACAGATAGGAAGAGGATGCTAGAAGCAGAAGACAGTTGGAACCCTGTAGCCCAAGAAACGGGTGACGAAGATCAGGCGCCATTGAACATTGGGTGGAACCCTGACGCTCCAGAATACCATCCAGATGATGAAAGAGAGCACCAGGAGAGGCAGCAGGACAGTCAGAAAAGGATGCCATAAGAGAACAGAGAACCCCGATGAAGGGGAAATGCCAATAAATAAGTCAACAAGGGTAGAGGCCCTGAGAACAGGAGCTCCAGCAGCCGAGGTTACTGAAGAATTAACGCAAGCAACAGAGATCTCCAGAGCATCCAGGAAAGGTCAAAAGCAACTCTGGAGAAAGTGTCAAGAAGGCATGGAGGGTAGGCCTAACAGGTATCGTGAAGCCAGACCCTGGAGATGTAGGACAGATACACAGAAGAAGAAAGAGAAGGAGCAGCAAAAATTATGCTCAAGGGATGGAGCAGTGATTATAGGATTTGTTTCTGCACTCTACATGTGCCCAGCAAGGACTAGCACCAAGCAGAAGGCCTGGAAAGCACAATAGGTGAAGGTGAAATCCTGTTGAAAAAAAGGAAGCTGTCTGCTGTTTGAGTGCGCAGAGGATTACGAGGACGATGCTGTACCAGTTGTGAAGAAGTACAAAGAAAGGTGAAGATTGCACAAAGATGAAGTATACTGTTGGAGAAATGAGATGGTACCACCATGCAAGAGTGAAGACAGAGGGAAAGACACTAGCTATTTGCACCAAGTTTCCAGTAACCAGGCCAAGAGTGTTGCAGGGAAAATAAGATTGCAGCATGAAGAAGGTCAGGGGCTGTACCGTCCACCTATGATTCGGGACCAACGCAAGAATGGAGTAAATTATACTTCCAAGAGGGCTACAGACAGAATGTTGGGAACGTCTGACTACTGTGACCCATGCAGCGGAATGGAGAAAATAGCGTGGGACACCCGTGGACACTGTGTGCGCAGTGAGCTTCAGAACCTTGCGTATTGTGGGTGGTGATACACACATGCTGGAACGAGCAGTGCAGAACTGAAGGCGTGTCTAAACTCACTGTGAAATACGTAGCGGCTGCTGTTTACTGTTAGATGGCGCAATCCTTGTTGGCCGGGCAGATGCAGCTGCGTTCCTGTCACTACACAATAGTAATATTTTAGTGGAGCTTGACTCCATGACATTGCAATGCTTAAATATACTCACAGAGCTGTATAAATAGATCACAAAACTTCGAGACATCATATTTTATGCTAATGTGTCAAAGCTGAATTCTATTTAATTTTATTTTTTTGTTTAATAGTGATCTATAGATCCCAATATGAGTCAAAACTCAGGGATGTAGATCTTGTCAAACACAATAAATATACATGTGACAATGTTACAAATTACATAAGACTACTTAAAATACATTGGCATAAATCAGTTAACAAGACAAATTGTACATTCAACGCAAATACATAAACTTATGTCCAATCATTAATAACACAGTACGCTAACACACACAACCAATAAAAGCAATAAAACACAACAGACAATAACATACTACAATAGGGCCTACATAGTATAAAATCAATTATATATGGCCTCTCATAAACATAGATAATAAGAAACAAAAATCACATTAAAATACAGATACTTCATGAATCATGAAATAAATATTTAAAACATTTAAGTGCTTTATAGAATACAATTTCAGTATGTATAGATATTTAAAATACTTCCTGGTAACGTCACATAGCTGTAAATATAATGACTACAAAAATTACGGTACCTTAGAACCTCTTTAAGTGGTATTCATAAATTCTTCAAAAGAGTACAAATTATACTTATTAAGAAATATTTTTAAGTTTTGTAAGTAGGTTTTGTCACTTTTAGCATGAACTTCCGTATTAAAAGATTGGATTATATTATATATGTATGTGAAAGGCTGTATAGAACAAACTTTTTTGCAACATCTTTAATGAATTGTTGGGTAAAAGAAGGTTATTTCCAAGTCTTGTATTAAAACTGTGGAAATCAGCATTTCTTTCAAAATTATCAATATTTTCAAGTGTAAATTTTATTAAAGAATATATGTATGTATATTGTGGAGTAACTGGCCTCACCAGCCGTGTGTTTTCTTCTTTTTCTTTTCCATCATAAGTGTTGTCTATGTGACCCCAGAGTTAGTCTAACACTGATCATATTGCTAGCCCACGCCTAAGAGCCCCCAACTCCTTAGGCAGCTATCACTTATATATATATATATATATTTTTTTTTTTGACCTTATAAAATCATGTGCAATTGTGAAGTGAAGCCCCACATTTCATAAGTTGCTCGGTCAGAGCGGTGAGCCTGCCCGGCTTGCAGAGTGCAAGTGCATCGTTTGTTCGCCGAAGTCCCATCATTTGATTTTGAATGAATTTAATTTGTTAATTAATTGTAATAGTCTTTGCTTACATCAAGATCTGTGGATAAACTTTAGTCCTACGAGGCTACTGAATGCCATCCTGAAGAAGGAAGCCATATTTTAATGTAAAACTTTTGTAACTAATTAAGTGTATTTATTGCGGTGGGCTACCTAGGGCTACTGTTAGCTAAAACTCAATAATTGATAATTTTAATAATTATGTAACGTAAAGTGAGAATTTATGTATTAAGTATTAAGCGCCAGGAGTCATAGGATTTAAATTGAGGGTTCTACGTAACCCGTGTCACTAGTTATAATTAAAAAGAGTTCCGGAGGGATGTATGCGCTGGGTTGGAGGCTATGGCACCCTTGGTCCACGGCGCGTGCCCTGGACTCGCCCCAGTCTTTCTTGACCTGCTGTACGATGAAGACGTGTCGGGACCGCGGTCGTAAGTTCGCCGACCCACTCATGTGGTTGAGTAGTACACGCGGTGGATAACTAGCTTCTTTGAGATGCCATAGTTAAATTTTCAGTATGTTTTACCTTTATCGACGTTAGCCGCTAATCAGTTGCGGTATATTCCTTTTTGAAATGACTTAATATTTTTCTTTCTTGGAATTCAGAAGGCGTTTGGGCGTGATGTATGCGGGCCTGATGGAACTCTTTCAGTAAGAAGTAACTCAAAAAATGGTCTAGCTGCAGCAACCCATTTATAGGAGTAGCCCACCGATGGAGCGTTTTTGTTTAGTGATTCTGTAATGTCTGAATAATTTCTGCACTATAAAATGCCATCCTCCTAAAATTTAACTCTTTTTATTTAACAACGTGCTTGCACGCCTTCGAACCTGCTAGTGAACCCTGAGAAGAGAGATCTCACTCTACCGCACGTGATGCCGTGGTGAGATGTATAGAGACTGTGTAACTTTTGAGGTAAAGTAGGGGCGAGTACCACCACATAATTGGCACCCAACGTGGGGCTTCAATGAGAAGAGAAGTGTCGTCGAAAGGTGTGTAAGTGAAGAGGGAGCGTCGCAGCACGTGAGCATGTGGTCGACCAGCGCACCGCAGATCCAGGACCCAGCTCGCGGCCAGGAGGCCGCCAGACGCCGCCTGAACAGCACCGATGACCTTGCCGCGTGGCCAGGAGGCCGCACTGAGATGAGATGAGCAGTTGCTGTGAAGCCAACCGGCCAACGCAATCCCACCTACCTAAGGATGAGGTAGTGTGTGAATGACCAGTGTGAGGTAAGCCGGGCAGGTGATCGGGCAATAACAGGGCTGTTTGCGATGTTTTTGTCCCCTGAATTTTGCTTACGTGATGTTGCTACAAGAGGTAGTGTGATGAGCGTCGCGAGTTTTTTTTTTTTTTTTTTTTTTTTTTTTTTTTTTTTTTTTTTTTTTTTTTTTTTTTTTTTTTTTTTTTTTTTTTTTTTTTTTTTTTTTTTTTTTTTTTTTTTTTTTTTTTTTTTTTTTTTTTTTTTTTTTTTTTTTTTTTTTTTTTTTTTTTTTTTTTTTTTTTTTTTTTTTTTTGCGTGCGTAGTATTTTCTCTAATTTTGTTGTGCAAATGTGCCTTCTGCATTTTCCGTACACGTGTTACTTTATGTCTTGGCACGTGCAGACCACGTGTTTCTTTTTTTGCCTACGATGTATTATGCGCATTAAAGTCGCCTCAATGTAATGTTTCCCTTTGCGTATTACCTGAAGTAAGTCGTATTACGAGAAGGTAACATAGCATGTTTTAGTGATTTTGAGCGTTAATTCCTGTAGGAATACTGGGATGTGCGTATACAGGGCAGTGACAGTGCGGAACTTTACCGAGGTGAATGTCGCGTAGGTCAGTTGGAGGCGCACCTTAGCTGCGTTGTCGAGAGGTCGAAATATTAAGATTACCCCCTGAGTGAGGCAGACATAATAATGCTTGTGTACTCGCAAACACCGTTGAACACGCAAAGGATGTTAGTCAGAAAGGAGATAGGCACGGTAGAACAGCTATGTAAGATATTGCAGGAGATGGACTGCATCGGGGAGGTGCGAGACACAGGTATGCCAGAGTATGGTGTGCGCGCGGCTAGGCCAGCAGACAACATGCATAACCAAAACAACAGACATTTCTATCCGCGTCATGACAGAGGTCGAGGCTACGTAGATAGCGGCAGATATCGCAGGCATGATGACTGCAGGTAGGAGTGCACAACATGTAGATCCTGGGGGGTCGCCGCATCGTACCTCGGTAGGGAATAACATAGGGCGTTTTGGCAACGCTGGCCCACAGAGAGATGCGCAGGGCGGAGGTACCAACCCACGCGATGCGAACCATGACGTGACACGGGTCGTTCGGCATAGGTAGCCTGGCCAGGACGACTGACACGTGTCACCTTGCGCACATGACTGCCACTATTTTTTCTTGGCAGCTAGGATACATATCGCAGGAAGGAGGTATGAAGGGCATTTATAATTCCTATCTTCTGAGACCATTTAAAGCATTGTAATTGTCATGTTTGTGATGTGACATTTTTTCTGAGGTGGTCGTGTGTCAGTGAGGGGCGTGTTGTCGTTTTCCCTTGTATTTTGAGTGATATTTGCTTGTAAGGGTTTTGTTTTTTTTTTATACTTGTTCAGGGTAATATGTAGGTGGATGTTTGTGTGCATCGAGTGCACTTAAGGTACGGTCATTTCATTGCAACTGATCATTGATGACTGACCTTGGTGTTTTGATGAGTACTGTTTGAGGTGTTTTTGTACTTGGGTAATGCTTCATTGTAATTTGTAAGTTTTGAATGTTTTTTAAGTCTCTGTTTGATGACTAGTTTTATTCAGCTATGCCCCAGTTAGCCGTCGTTTGCACGTGCTATGAGCTGCGAGGTTGAGTTGTAATGTAAGTTATGTAATGTTTACTAATGTTAAAAGTTATTTAAGTATGT
The DNA here is from genome assembly GCA_003012365.1 of Medauroidea extradentata. Classification (NCBI taxonomy): domain Eukaryota; kingdom Metazoa; phylum Arthropoda; class Insecta; order Phasmatodea; family Phasmatidae; genus Medauroidea; species Medauroidea extradentata. Next base: position 11,934 of record PNEQ01109335.1, read on the forward strand.
TTTTATGTAAATTTTGTGCTATGACAATCACTCCACGCTCAAATCATAGTCTTAGTAATTTGGATTGGCAACGTGGAGAGTACCAGGGAGCTGTTAGTTTGTTATTGTTATCTTTCCAGTTGTTTCGGTGCCGGTAGTTTGTTGACGGCAAGTTACTTGTAGATTTTGATAGGGTTCGTTCCCTGGTATTTATCCCAGATGGACCGGCCCATACAGGACGAGGTGCAGCATTCCACAAGTGGTCTGGCACTGGTCGGCGTGTTATTGAGTTTTGAGCCAGTTTTGAGGCTAAGTAAAATTTGTTAAGCTTCGTTTTAAGCGAATTTTCCTGGGGGGTTGTGGAGTAACTGGCCTCACCAGCCATGTGTTTTCTTCTTTTTCTTTTCCATCTTAAGTGTTGCCTATGTGACCCTAGAGTTAGTCTAACACCGACCATAATGCCAGCCCACGCCTAAGAGCCCCCAAATCACTAAGGAAACTACCACTTATGTATATAATTTTTTTTTGACCCTATAAAATCATGTGCAATTGTGAAGTGAAACCCCACATTTCATAAGTTGCTCGGTCAGAGCGGTGAGCCTGCCCAGCTTGCAGAGTGCAAGTGCATCGTTTGTTCGCCGAAGTCCCATAATTTGATTTTGAATAAATTTAATTTGTTAATTAATTGTAATAGTCTTTAACTTACTCTGTTGAATTTGTTTCTCTAAGTAAGAGATGTTTTTTTTTTCTTTCTCTGAGGCATTTGTTTGAACCGATGCTTTTGTCGGCATCTTTTTAATCTTTCTTCTTGGCTGGACTCCCATACTGATAAGACGTTTGCGGCAGGCATTTAATATGACGCCTGTTACTGCTGCCGTCCTAAACATAGGAACTCTTGGGAGCGAGTTTAGGTTGTGTTAAATTTTATTAAAATATTGCTGTTTTCAGAAGAGGCATCAACTTTGTAGCTAATTAGCTGTTTTAGTGAGCTTCAAGACATCGTGGGAAGCACGTAAGACATCGCTCACAAACCTATCATGCTGACTGTTCATTAAAAAAAATTGATAAATTTTGGCTTTGCTATAACTAGCGGAAAACTGTTAAATTTTGAACTTTAAATTTATTATTTTCATGCCTCTATCGCTGTTGCATTTTCCGTAAATTTTAACATGGTGAAATTACCGTACAGTCTGGGAACTCTTTAAGTCTAACCAGAGGTATAAGTAAAGCGCCCTTGCTCATGCCGACTTAACGAAGCCGAGGAAAATATCTGTAGTAATGTTTGGTGGAAGTATAGAATGTGTTTTTTTATGTCATGTTGGGAGAAATTATTTTATAAAATTCACGTAACTTTTCATGTAGGGAATGGCACCAAATATGAATATCTTTTGCTGCAGTCATCAGTTCTCTCATTCAAATAAAATTGAATATTTTTCTATCAGTAGTGTACTGTGTCTTCTTGATGTTGTCTGCTATTATAATATATATACAACTTGATAATACACTCATTCACTATAGTATAAAGTTTCATTACTAATGTTAGAATTTTCTTTCCAAATTACAGATGTAAATATACAAAAACGTAGATAATTTTTCTACGGATCTTGATTTTTCTAAACATGTTTGTACAGCAAATGTTCTGCAGCCTACACTTTTTTTAATTGAATACGTTTAATTGTGTTTAGATTCTTCTTTTAATAATTTATGATACATAAGAGTGTCAATCAAGTCCCTAAAATTGTTTTATGCTGCAACGTCTGATAATTCTTCAATTTTTTTTGTAGACTGGCTGGCGTTATAGACATCGCTACCAACCTGATTATCGAGAAGGTACATCTAGCCATTATGGAAATACAAGCAAAAAGGGAAATAAAAGTAATCAGAATCAGGGACCTAAACCTAACGCCTAACTTGATCAATCTGGAACGCTATACCTCACGTCACCTAATGAGCCTCTTAAATCAAAAAAACCCTCTCCACCACCCTCTCCACCACCATCTCCACAGAGGAATGGCAGCTTTCGCTTGCAACCAGCTGCACAGCTCAGCCAATTATCGAATTCCACACCTGAGCAAGTGACGGACAGGCAGTGGGTAAAGCGTCAGCACCACTGTTGTCTAACAACCAGTACTCTGCTTGTACATCTACGAGTACAAACTGAAGTACATCTGTGCCTTCTAATGCAGTGATTAATCAGGGATACTTTGCAAGAAATGAACCCCTTGATCCTGCTGCACCTGATTTTGTTTACAGTCAGTCTGCTGGGTCTAGTAGTACACTGAACTCCAGTCAGCAGCCAGCATTAAACTAGGATGGGTTGATGAAATCAGTCCCTCAGGGTCAGCCCAGGACAGTGAGTTAGTGGGGACAAGCAAAACCTGTAATGCAAAATTAAGCCCGTTCAATAAATTTCTAAATTTAGAATCTACTAGCACTAAGATTAACACTGTGGCATTGGACGAATCTGATTGCGAGTATATACTGGACGAAGATGATGTGCATGTAGTGGATAAGACAGCTTTGTGTCCAGAACTACCATTATTAGTATCTGCCATCAAGGTATCTGTACTCCTTGACAGTGGAGCCGAGACCAGTTGTATGAGTGAGGAGCTATTGCATGAGATTGAAGCTAATAGTACTACTCTACCCATACTACCAGTACCTCGAGTGAAGATCATCAGAGCTACATCTAGATCTAGTCCGCTGATTAATCGTCAGGTTTTTTTGCTTATTGAAGGCTTAGGAGAAGCTAAGGGAATTCCTGTTTTGATTGTAAAAGGATTGGCTAAACCTCTAATTTTAGGAACAGATTTTTTGTCTCAGTATGGTATTATCATGAATTTTGCTGGATGGTTAATTTCGTTTGCAGAGAACCAAGATAGTGTTACTATTCCTGAAAAATGGCAAATTTCAGACAAGTTCGTGGGATTACTCACGAAAGATTGTAGCTTAAACGAGTTAGTTACTGAACCTTCGAATACAATTGTGCCCTGATGCCCGTTGTTGGCTGTGCGCCGACGTCTGAGTGCTCCCCTTGTCCCACTTGACTGCGTGGTATCGGCTCCCGCCTTCCCCTCCACTCAACCTAGAATTGACGTCATTCGAGTGAAGAGGGGGGTGAGGGGAACGGCGGGCGGGTCGACGATGGAAGCGTGCTGGAGTGGTGGTGATAAGGAAACCAAGGCAGGATCGGCCTGGTCGTTGCTCAGCCGGAGGTGTTAATGCGCAAAGACTTCCACGAAGATTAAGTTGTTCTATTCTGGACTGTAATGTTTTCTGGATTATTGTTGGCCGCGCCGTCTCGAGGCTCGCATACTGGAATGGCAGAGACGTATAAGGCTGGTATTTCTCCGAACTTTTCGGTGATAGTTTTCCTTCAAGAAGCAAGGTAAGAAGAGTTGATACTTAAGCAGTGCGGCGATATTAGATACATTACGGCGATGGATTCTTCTCTCGGAAGTGTGACAGACGCCTAAGTATTATTTGTCGGGAGCACTATTTCTACGGCATTTTCGTCCGGAGGCCTCCTAAGCATTAAGTATTTGAACTTTTCTGGACAGTGAACTTGTCGGTCTTCCATCGGGCATTCGGGGTAGTCCTGCTCTACTTTTCGTATTGTGTTGAGTTTGTAGGATTATGGCTTTTTAGACATTTGAACTATTTGCATCAGTTCCCAGTTAACACCTAGTCGGTACCGTCAAAATTACCGTCAAATGGACGATGATGGACATTTAGTTGATTAGTGGATAATTGTATGAAATTGAATGGATTTATTGTGAGATGTAGGAAAGGGATATTAGGATATTTGTGTAACTTCTTGTGTCTTTATCTTTGATCCTATGTATATTTGTGATTTTTGGAGGATCGGGTTATTGGTATTAAATTATTGAGCATATTACCCTACAACTCAGATATGTTTATTTGCGTATTGTTTCAACTGCGCAACTCTGCTAGCGGGTTCGAGTCCCGTTCGGGCTATAATCGATTGTCGTTTTGAT
>PNEQ01109336.1:0-15911 GCA_003012365.1 Medauroidea extradentata
GGACTTTCCTTAAAACTTTCCACCAATAAAAAGATGGGGTCACCACTGAAAGTGTCAGTCAGGCGAGTGTTCTACGATACCACTGCACGCCGTTTCAGTGTCTTGCGCTAGAGGTGATACCGCGTCACAGGAGCTGGTCAACATCGCCCTTCGTGCCGTGCCTCACTCACACAAACACACGGCCAGTAGGCGGGCGTCTGAACAAACATTTTAGTGATTTCATTTGTTTCGAAATGCCAGTGATGACTTTGTGAAAATATCAACATGAGACGAGCGACGTTCCAAATTTGGTGCAAATGAAATTCGTGGTTATGTTATTAACGTCAAAAAGAGTATTCAGTTAGTTATTAAGACTCGTCTTCAACCAGACTCTTCAGTCAGTGTTTCAAACTATTCCAAAGACAAAGCAGAAAATGTTCAAATACACTAAGTTATTACCTAACACTTCAAGAAAAATGAAACAATGCAGTCAGCCCGGCTGGTTAATCAGCGACTGCTTACATATTTTGTAAGATATCAAAACGTTGATACTATGTTTTCTTCTATAATACGAGTTGTTTGACTTCCCTTCTCTTCAATCGACATGGCTTACTATTTTACTGGTCACAAATCGACATTGGCAAAACTACTAGAAAATAAGACATTAGAGTTACTATAATCGATGCCATGCCACTTGTATATTGAACATGGAGACAGAAAACAGGAACAACTTTAAGGGACTTCGCCAACATTTCCATCAGCGGATGGTAGCCAACTATAGAGCAAGAGGTTTCCAAATTGATTTTGTTTTTGATCAGTATTTCTCTTCTACCAAATCCAAAACAAGAAGATGTCGATTTGGATCTACCACATCTGTGCAAAGTTTATTATTAAAGTCAGCTCAACACCACTTATGGTCTAATTTCATGGCCCTCCAAGAAAACATAGTTTATAGTCGTATTAGCTTTCCGATCAATGACCTTCTCGAACATTCCCGAAAATTAAATGACACCAACATTATTTCTGTAAGTGATCTGAAAACTGGCAAAGCAATAACAGCAAACATGGTGATAATCCTGGCATATACTCAGATCAAGTGGAAACTGATACACGAATATTGTTGCACGGTAAGCATGTTGTTGATGAAGGACGTTCATCGCTAGTGTTTCACTGTGATGATACTGATGTACTTGTGGCATTATTTGGTACCGTATGTGTGGTTACAAAGGAGGAACCCAAGCAGGTAAATTTAAATACATGTATTTATTCATAAATTGCAGTCAGTTCACCTTTTCTAGTTTTCCACGGCCTTACAGGATGTGACACAACAAGTCAAATCGGCAAAAATACCAAAAAGTTAGCCTTTAAAATTTTTAATTACCCTATGAACTGCCGACCCCAATTGGGCAAAACTTTAAAATGGAATTTGAAATGTAAGGAACAAATACAGTAATTTTTTGTTCTTCAATATAAACCCAAAACTACTATATCCAAGGTTTTGGATATGAGAGTTAAACTCTTTCGTCAGGGAAATCCCATTGAACAGCTTCCGCCAACACAAGATGAACTTCACCACCAAATCAATTGAGCAAACTACCAGACTTTAGTTTGGAAACGAGTCATTCTTCAAAACCAAGATCTTCCGAAATCAACCTAATGTGGCTGGAAACTAGTTAAAGGAGATCAGAGTCATATTATGACTCCCCTAGCACCAATTACAAAGGAATAATTTCTAAAAATAAGCTTTAAATGCAGAAAGGAATGTTGAACGTCTTCATGTTCATTTAGGGTTGCGAAAGTGGTCTCCACGATGTGACTGCTACAACAGTGTTTGTTATAATAACTCTGCATAAGATACAACAGATTCAGGAACAGAAAATACGAAGAATATTAACTACTGCAGGTGAGCACTCATTTACATGTAGATAGCAGATTTTTTAGAGACAGGAATAGGATAAGAGCCATTGCAGAGCACAATTAGCATTACAATAACAGGATAAGCCAATTCATTGCAATTTAAAACTCAATCTCGGAAGTCGTGATAATATATTAGGCTATTCCTTAATTTTCTACTTTATTATTAACGCCAAGCATGGTCACATTACATCGCAAATTTTTTTCCTAAAAAAAATCAAACACATTAGTTTCGTTTATTACTTGCTAAAAATAAATTATTTTTCACATATAGAGCCATAATTCGATTAATAGGATCTTCATGAGATGAGTTACGAGGGTCGATACAATAAACTTGAAAAACATACTTTTCTATTTTATCGGGTAAATTATATATTGTAGTAGCTAAAACCAAAAATAAAGTACTTGCAAACAAGTTTAACAAAGAATTTAAATTTGGTAATTAGACACCAAGATATCTCTAATCAGTCACTGCCGCCTTTGATTCAATATTGCGTGTAACCTAACTACTTGTCAGATTGGCAACATCACTTTCCTGACTCTCAGGTGTAAAGTCTTTTAAAAAAATAATCATTTTCCGCTCGTGGCAATGTGGCTCCAAATTTTTACATCTTTTCAAATTATGTTCGCCTACTAAATGATATCGTTATACATATCACAAAATCCATGTGATGTCGAAAAATTACGAAGGGGCAACACCAAAAATGTTTTTATTCCATTTACAGACTAACTTTGAGTATCCGAGTCTCAATTATCCAAGGTGACTGCAAAGAAAAAACCCGTTTTTATAACTATGGTACGTATTACCCGGTTAAGTCTTAACCGGAAAATGGGTTACAACCTCCTACTCCCGAGCCTGACTGGCATAAATGTTTTTACAAATAAAATGTATTATATACCTTAACACATCCAGTTGTCTAAAAAATATGTATTATGTTTGGAAACTAACACTACTAATAGTATTTTATCGACCAAGAAATGCATGCTTTGGATTATATTTTTAGGAAAATTTCGTACTGTATTAAGAAAGTTTTCGTCGAAGGGTACTTACAATAACATCACTAAACATAGGCCTATATATTTGTCTGTCTTCTTTGTGTTCCTTAATTTAAACCCAAAATTAGAAATATTAATTGCAATTGACTTTCAGATAGAAAAAAAAAGTATCAGTTGGAGAAATAAAAGGAGAGAGGGAGAGTAAGTAGGAATAAAGGAGGTGAATGTAAGATGGGATGAACTGTACTTAACAGTAGAGGGTAGGAGAATTATATGCGTTGTTGCAACACACTTAAGTGGATTAACGTAATGAATTTAACCCCCGTGTGACATTTTAATTTATGCTTGTTTTAATTGTGAAATATGTTGTTTTCACAATAAGGCCTTCGTTTACACTGTTGTTTACAATGTATAAGCAGCACTAAAATATCTCTCCCATATTTCATTAGCTTAAGTACTTTCAGGTCAACTAATGGTGCAGATGCAAAGTTCTACATTTAAAAATTTCAGTGAAATACAGATAATCTTGGCTATTTCATTTCAAGGATCAGATGACATTATCCCATTATAACCTTAATAATAATAACAATACGATACATATCTATTAACATGTATATTACGTTGTTATCGCACATTCTCAAACACTTCCCCACGGAATTAGGTACACATTTTCACGTGTAAGGAAATTTATCAACGATTTCCATTTTGTGGTTATAACGCTACAGACAGTTATTAAATTATATAATTTAATTAATACTCCGTCTTGCACAGTATCCACGTATCTGCAACACCAGCAATTAAAACATTAATGACACAAACAGCAGAAAATTACAAGGATGTCAGCATTTTTAAAATGTTGCAGTTCGTAATTTAAAATATATATTGCAAATATTCCTGCAAATTTCGGTGCGAAATACGATAAACTTGCTAAATTTTAAAACTATGTAGGGCTACGAGTAATGTTTTCTCACATAAAAATTTCATGTGATATAAATATTAAAGTAATAAACACATTTTCAACCATATTAATTAAATTAAAAAGGAGTTACTTCGAAAACGGCTACATACAAAATCATGAAATCATAATAAATCAAGTATGTCACGTTTGAAGAAAGAATATCAAGCATGCAACTGAATCGGGATAGCACAGGAATGCAACTGAATCAGGATAAGATTACGTTCAATATGAAAGATGCCAAATTTTATATATGCACCGAGATGCAAATAGTTATACTTAGAATTTCGCATATTAAAAAAAAACTATGAAAAGAGTATATACTCATTATATTGTGTTTTTCCTTCTCTCCCCACTTAACTGCTTCTTTTACAGGTAATCAGGGATATTCTTACAGAAAATGTATTAATGTGAATGTAACCTTAATAATGTCGTTCTGATGGACGTGTGAATCTTACGACCACAAACACTTAGGGCCGTTTCTATAAACGTCTTTCGAATGGCAACCAACTGCTATCCCCATAGAGAAAGCATTGGTGAGCAGTTAGTTGTCATTTGAAAGCCGTTTATAGATACGGCCCTTAGTACTACTAGGGAACTACGTGTAATAACTACTCACATTGAAGAATACTGCGATTAATTTACGGCTTACACTAAGTGGTGTTAATGTAAATAAAACAATGGGCGCCAGGAAGACTGGCATGTGACATTTTAAATATTTTATGCTTGAGACAGGTGATAGCTCAAAATTTATTTTACATTTAAACACACTTTGAGACGAAATTAATATTATTTAAATTTGTTATGTACGTAACAGTTAAATTTGACCGACTAACTTGATATTATAAACGGGAGTGAAACACTCTCAAGGTAATATTTTGGTTAACTATATTCAGTTTAATAACAGGTTTCCTTGTGTTGTATGTAGGCTGCCAAACGCAAACACAAAAAATTTATAAATTAACATGACCTCTTGACATTCCAACCAATACCTCTTAATGTCTTTTAAACAATACGTAGAGAAAGTACGCTCGGAATACTGCACAGAATAGGAATAGTAGTAGGACTTGCGGTGCGAAGAAAAATGTGCAAAAAATACGTCAAACACTAAGCCATAGATAATAAAATAAAATAATTCATTAATGAGACACGAACTGTAAATAATTCTAGTTTTTCAAACTATACAAAACTATCTGGCATAAAAATAATCACTTTAAATGGTTATATAACAATATTAAGTTTTGCAACGAAATTTCATAAATATTTTTCTAAAGATTAAACGATTACATTAAGCAGCTCTACTGATTTTTGTAACATATGTCTTGCTTTGTAATCGAAGTGATGCTATAAAGGGTTTGTACACAATGTAATAAAAGTGTTGCTGTAAGGTCATTGTTCACAATGAAATCGAAGTGATGCTATAAGGTCATTGTTCACAATGTAATCGAAGTAATGCTATCAGGGCATTGTTCACATAACAGTGGTTAGTTTAAGAAGCATACCCTGTAATAACTAACATGAAAAAAAAACTGGTAATTCCAGTAAAATTAAACTTGCTATTACCAAGCACTGGCGAGAAGCTTATTGAGAAGGGTATTATTTCTATCAGCTAAATGTCACTAGAACGCTAGAATAACAGCATAAGCCGTACATAATGAATTTTGCTGCTGTGGTAACGAACTGTTTTCGTGTATAACATTCTTTGTACACAAAGCTGTAACTTAGTTGCTGAAATAATTTCGTGTATTCAAGAGTTTGACTGGGGTTTAAAATGGTCTTAGAAGTTGCTGCACTGAATAAAACATTATTATTAACTGTGTAGTTTACTAAGGAGGTGATTAACTTGATTTTGGCACTCTGGGAGCATTCATGTTATGTTATAAACAACAGCCGACTTTTTTCGAGCAAATAAACTTCAACTTAAGGGAAATTGTGGACAACCATATTAGCATTCCTGAATGCGTATCAACATTTTTGACAGTTACCAATGTTCGTCTACTTCACCTGTTTACATTGCTAGATAATAAATTACTCCCATATTATCTTACTTTCGTTGGAATGTAAGAATAATTGTGTTCGTTCTTAATTGCCAATAAAAGTCACAATAAATGGAAGAAATTAATTATATTATATATCAAAAATGGTGTTCCGCCGTCAGAAATGTTTGTAGCGGGAAAATACTTTACGTTAAATATGGCCGTGCATCGTTGCCTTACTACCATAATTTTTAATCCAGGTATATGTAGCCAACAATACACGGTTTTACGTTAATCAATAATGTGTGTGAACATAAAATGTGTTCTTATGAACCTGTAAACATGTCACTGTAATGTCCGTAAGAGCCCTCACTTCGTGGTGCAGCCAACGTAAACAGAACTCCCGTAGGAGTGCCAACTGGTTGATAAATTAAGATGTGTCAGTGTGTTAACACATCAATTTGGCAGTCTTTCAAAGCTACAATGAAGGAGGGAGTGTGGAGTTAAGTGCTGAGAAGAGCAAACATTTCCTCCTTCGTATTCCTTAGTTCCCAGATGCTCCTCCGAGTCTCGCTGGGATCGAAGCGGGAGAAGAGACAACGTAGTGGTAAGATATCCCTGACCTCTGACATTAACGAGTGAGGTTAAGAGGTTAATAACAAGGGCGCAGAGAGTCCCCTCACCACACCCCCTAGGAACCCTATATCCTAGGAGAGAAGCAGACTCGCTTATATACATACACTGCACTTGCCGGAAATGATGTCCCAACATTCCACTGCAACAACAAAAAAAAAAAAAAATGTAAAAGTCTGCCTGATTTGTAACTGAAACTTTGAAACACTGTACATGTTATAAAAATTAATTATTTATCAGTCAAACTAAATCAGATTGCTATAACGCAAATAAAAGAAAGGATGATCATCAAAATATGATTTTACTAACTTCAAAACTATAAACACATGAGCATTTTCTAGACAAATATCGTGTTGAAATTATGTAAACAAATATTTGAACATAATAACGGAGGACATCATTACTGTTTTTTTTTTTTTTTTTAATTTTGCTTAGTGAAAAAATAAAATATAAACAGACTTTCGACCAATAAGACAAGTCTTCCCTTAATTGGCCGAAACCATAGCCGATGAGAAGTGACCTGCTCTGATTGGCCTACACTTCAGCCAATCAGGAGTGAACCCCCTTGTGTTTGGCCGAGCCAGCTGATCCATGGACTCATTATAAATTGAGCTGACCTTTCCACTGGACCTCAGTTGAAAACTCAACCCTGACTAAGCCTGCTGCAATGCGAGACGAAACATCAGCACTCTCAACCACTATGACGCGGCTCAACCCTGAAAGCCAAGATATTAATATCAACAATGGCCGCGAAAGACTGCAAATATCTTTACTACAACGTGGAACGTGTTTGTGATTTTATGTCATCAATCAACAACTCAGATTTGTAGGCAAATATAAAACCGTACACAGTTAATAGTTTTTTTTTTTTTTAACTTAAATGTTTTGCCACTGAAATTTTCTGAGAAGATATTATTTAGCCTATATGAAATGCTAAATGATGTCAAATATTTTTTTTATTTCAGTCTGGTGCGGTTACAAAAATACTACGATAATTTTAATGGTTGATCACTCGGGTAGGCACACTGAAGCATATGTGTATGCATAATGGCATGTACACAGACGAAACGAAGAACATGAAACAAATTACACATTAAATCAGAATATTTACTCACCTAAGAAATTACCGTTCCACAAAAGTAAAATGCGCAATTAAAACAAAGTATTAATTTAAGTTTTAAGTCCTGATGGGTAGTATATTTTCAACGGTGTAACCTATATAGATACATACGTGTGTTGACGTAGCCTACATAAATGTAACTGGACTGTAAGCGACGGTGACTTATTTGGTTATGCAGCGGTAATTTTTGGGACATTTTTACACTATAATTACGGCAGTCCTAAGTAAAGACATTTACTTGCGACAAATACCAGATAGTAAATGTCCACACGGAATCACATTAATATTTACCCACAGTAACACATATAGAAAATTAAATTGTGAAATAGTGTCCGAAGTTACTCCGCTTAAGGTATTAGTGTGTGATTGTGTGTATACACGTTATATGTTAATATAAATTATATAGCATATATATTATTGTGTGTAAATAATGTCAACTCCTTTTCCTTTTCTTTCGCCCCACACACACAACCTTGCTACAAAAAAGTTGACAAAGATATTCCACCCCCTTCCCCTGTGGACCTAAGCTGTTAGTCTGTGCAACGGCACGCAAGACAACACACAAATAAATAAATACATTGACGGGGTTATGCACCAATAGACCATGTGCCAATTTTAAATTATCAATAAAACATGCTGTCGGTTTTTTTTTTATTTGAAACAATCTTACAAAAAGTATATTAGTCCCATAAATTCATTATTCATGATCACATGACATATGAGTGTAATAATATTTATCAGACCGTTTCAAATGAGATAAATCTTTTTTATACCGAACTAGCAATTCGATTGATGCATAACATCGTCCAAATAAGGGCCGCATTACTTCCGCGCCACATGGCACGGGTCTGGGACGTGAAGCGAGTGACGTAGATAACTGGTAGAACATACGCAGAAGAATAAGTAATGATGCTGACGGTAGCGTGCCAGGAGGCAAGTGTGGGGTTCCAATTTCGTCTCGGGTTTCTTAGCCCGCAGAGCCAATTACACTTCCTCTCACAAGTCGCGGCGCACAATCAGGCGGGCTCGCCCACAAGGCAGATGCCACTCACGAATACTGTCGAATGTCTGCGGCGAGGAGAGAGAAGGGTGTGGTGCAGAGAGGGGTGAATGCCAAAATCGACATTGGTTGGCGGGCGGGCCCAGACAGCTAAGCAACGTGCATGCCTCTATGTTACTGTGGTACGGGGTGCTGGCTAACTTTAAGGGGGAAGGGTTAGACATTTTTATTTTATTTTAAGTTTTAGAGCTATTACATTTATTCAAATCGTATTGTCAAAATTTTCTCTTTGACGGAGCATAGGATATACCTATTCTTGGTAAACTACTTGACATAAACAATAATGGAATGTTTAATTAATTATTCATGCATAACCATTGCAAGAGAATTATAGTTAACTTTCAAGAATTCTCTTGCAATGATTTTGCATGAAAAATTAATGAAACATTCCATTATTACTTATGTCAAGCAGTTTACCAAGAATATATCCTATGTTTTTTTCAAAGCAAACATTTTGATAATACGATTTGAATATATGTTATGGCTCAAAAACTGATAAAACAATAAAATAGTCATAACTCTCCCCCTTAACGGTATAGACAATAGTTTCTCGTCTTCCGAGATAATTAGTCTCTTAAACTCATACGAGAGCGGATAGCGAAAATTGTTACTTTGTTACAAATTTGTTCTGCTATTTAATTTAATTTTTGAAGATGAACTGTACAACGATTTTAGCTAATTTATACATTAAAAGGACATTTTGTTAATTAAGTAATTAGCTATCATAATGTTGTATTTTATCTCGACAAAATCAGAATACCTAGTGTAAACCAGAAAAGGTCACTTCTACAACCTCGCCATTCCTCCGAACTGTTTTCCTACGATTCCCCTTACTCCCTCCACCCCGAACCACTCTGCACACCTCCTCTAAAAATGTTCTGTCAACTGCCGAGGCCGTAGAACTCCCCTACACTTCTTACCCTCTACAAAACCATACGTACCGACTGTTGGCATACCTTTACCCTATCCATAAACCATATGCACCGTATATTGGTACTCATGTATCGTTCCTCTCATTGGCTACCACGAGACGTGAAGAGTTCGTACGCCAGACATAAAGTCGAAACCCTATGGCCATAGCATCCAACATTCGTCATCGCCCCGTGTAACCCCCGGCGTAGTGGGGAGAGGAATAGAAGTTCTGTCAACTGACGAGCTCGTAGAACTGACATAGACCCGTGTAAACTTGTTATAACAAAGCTACAGAACCAATTTACGGTATCGACTCCCGTTTATGTTTTAAAAAAATGAAATTTCGTTACAAATGTAGAATCTCGGGCCAAAGCCCTTAATCATACCCTAGTTAAGATTTGAACAATTTTATCACTGTACAGGATGGGTCAGGACGAATCGCGCCTATTTGGCGTGTGAAGATATCTTTTTAACAGTTATGTCGAAAACGTATTTTCAAATTGTCCGTAAAATTAATATATTTATTTCAATCTAGTACATAAAAATCAATGTTTGTTTATTTGCTTGTTTGTTTGTAAATTCGTCTTCTATGCAATCCAACGCCATTCGTCAGATTGCGATTAAACTTTGGTTAAGTAATGTGCTTCCACCCGCTAATGTTGCTGCAAAAAAAATTGTATGGGGTTGGGGTAGAGGAGAAAGGCGTACCCGAAAATTCAGTTTAAAAAAAACTGAGTTGTACGTGAGCTCTGAACTGTTTCTTCAAAAATAAGTAATAAATAAGGTTGGGTGGGAGGACGAGGTAGCGGGGTAGAATGGGGTACCCAAACATTTAGTGAAAAAAGTCGGTGTGAGTTCTTGTAAGTACATGCACTTGCGAAGGTTGACAGTGTCTAAACAATAACACAATATCAAGAATTTGTTGTTCCTGAGATAAAGATTGAAGAAGTAAAATGCATTTAGTAGAATGAATAGTTCAATTTGTAAATGAACAATATATTCCATAGAAGAAACGATATTTTATGTAAGAGCACAAGAGGAATGTAGAGTCACAGAATAAATAGTGCTAACAGAAGCGATTGTTGTTGTTATCGTACCATTTCTCGGGGTGTACATCAATATAAACAATACCACGTGTATGAGAGACATTGGTTTATATAACTACTTGTAGTGCTTGAAAAACTTTAATTAGTTTGTATATTAGCTTAATATTTAAATATGGTAAACATGATGACTCGAGGCTCAACATCAGATAATTACTAACTCAATTACAAAAGACATAATGGAGCATTGTTATTGTACCAGCACTCGGGGCGTACAGGAATGTAAACAAAGCCATGTGTAATTGTAGACATTAGTTTAAACAACCGCTTATATTTTACAAAATATTGTATAATTTGTTAGTATCTCATTCACATAATTAAAAACGGTAAATGTGACTTTACTTACGTATGAATTTCCTCACAGATTATAAAATAAAGTCTATTTAACTTCAAGTTAACCTAAATTCTGTGAACTCCAACGCCATAGAAATCCAAAAAGAAAACGAGTACGATAAAAATTCCGTCTTGTCGCTTCTTTTACTACTTATTTATCCTCTGGCAGAGTCTTGGCATTGTCATAGTTGCCTATCGTTTACTACTGCATAAAACCAACATTTTAAAAAGCATACGCGACCCCATTTTTCGAAACTAATCCGTTCCTGTGAGTTAAACTATTTGCGTATGCTACAATAGCAAAATAAAATAAAATTAGAGCTAGATCACCTTCCTCAAATATTTAACGATATATCCGGCATTCCAGTAAGTGTTTCCGTTAGGGGAGTTATAAGTGCGAAATATAACGACGAAGGCTTTAAGTGCGATGTAATGTGCGAGGAAATGGGTTTTTTGCGAAACTATTCCACATGTGCCCATCGTGCCAATGTATAAAAAGAAAACCCACTTCAGACAAGTACGGAATGTCATTGTTAAAACGCCATACTCATTAAAATATAGTTTCTGAATCGTCCAGCATAGGCAAATGCGGCCTTTTCATACTACCGTTCTTCAAAATTAACTACCCGGATGTATGTGAAACTCAGATAAAAACGTGCACCCTTTTTTTTTCTTAAGACTTCCCACCTATGGTCACAGAAAATGTCCCATAGTAAAATTGGCTAGGGTGAATCTTGCACGCTGATTCAGTGCTTGGTACGTTGTGGCAATATAGTATTTAATACGCACATCAAGGTCGCCCTTATAGCTCTGTTATACGTTTGAGCCTCTGTCGCAAAAAACGCTCAAGACAGGCGGCATTAATCAGTAGTATACCTGTCAAGCTATCACGCCAGTTGACAAAATCAACACTGTCTAACACGCTATAATTATATTCTTTCAGAACACACCCAAGATACGCAATACTGAGATTCTAAGTCCTCAGAAACACCTGTTACTTTCACCAATTTCTGCGTACAGACAATTTCTTTCAGGATCTTCCCCACCACATATGGATTATACCAATTGTGCAACCAAGAGGCCAACCCTATGCGCTTGAAATATGTTGAAAAAAGCGCGTGAGCTCCTTTATTATTTTTTTTTTTGAAGCTACGAAACGAGCAGCATCTACGTTTATATATCTGAGGAAGGAACGCACACAAAATAAATTACGGGTTCTAAAAACAAACAATAAGAATAGGAACATGCGTTGGACTTTAAAATCATATTTCCCTCCAAAAAAAGATATGGTCACCGATTAAAGTCCCACATCTAAAAGGCTAGCAGTCAACTACTGCACGCCAGTTGAATGGATTGCTCGTAGAGCTCATACTAAAGTACGTGCATCATGGCGATCAGAAGTACCCTTAGCGAGTCATCCATTTTTGTCTCTCTCTCTCTCTCTCTCTCTCTCTCTCTCTGTCTCACACACACAGCCTATTTAGCGAATCACCTTAAGAACCCTTGTGTTAACAACGATGATTTTTTTTTTGTTTCAATTTTCTTCCTTATTCAAAATTTGCCGAGATTTATTTGCAAATATTTCAATATGGACTCAGCTAATTACCTTATCTTACATTCCGTGCTATGCATATATGACATGTTGAACCGCAATTGTGAAATAGTTACGCTAATTTAAAATGTAAGATTATAGTTATCTCTCACTAGATAATAAAGACTAAATAACTCTTCGCACTAATTTAGTCCAATCATAAACACTTAAACAAATGTAGTGTTTCTAAAAGGGACTTTGCTGGTGAATCGCCACACTCTTCATTTATTAGATGAAAACGTATCATTTTAACAAAATAAGCGGCACAGCCTAAGAGAAAATTCGCTAGGACTGACTGATCGCCCCGTAGCACTATTTAACCTTCCACGATGCTTTATTAAATGACAAGAGTCCTATCGTGGGTCTGCGAAACTCCTCGCTATTAAAACTAGGTTTTTCGACCCGACGGTGTGAATGTTTTACCGGTTTACATCCATTTCCTTTTCCGTGGCGTTGCTGTTGAGGACGCAATTTTGCAGCAAGGAGTCCTCCTGAGATGGAACGTGCTAACGTAATTTTAAGACGTAACGTTATATTTAAATTCTGTAAGCAAACGCTCTTTCCATCCGCCATAATTAGTTAATTACTTCACAGTCATACAAAAAAGTCGCTGAAAAGCGAATGTCTAAATATTTTTCCAGCTTTTACCAACGATTTTTTTTTTCGTGCTGGGATTATAACTGTACTCGCTGTTTTCCTATACGAACCCGTGTGGCAGAAGCGATGAAAGTTTCTCGCGCTCGCTTCTCCTCGGAGAGAAAGAAGGAACAAAGACTGCCATTAGCCACGGATGCTACCGACGCTCAGCGCGGGGAGAATTTAAGCCCTCACCTGACATTCGTCATAAAGAAAAGCATCAAGTGCACCGAGCTCTGCGGCAAGAGTGCGCTGGGAATTTTTTACGCTTCTCGGTTTTTTCCCCCCTGCCGCTACTTATATTAATTTTTCAGCAGGGCTGTCTGGAAGGAGAGCTGTGTTTAACGTTGCTGCCTTTACGGTTTTACGAACCTAAGAGCTACTGTGAAATATTGGCAAACGTGTCTTCTTTTCTAAATATATAAATATTTTAATTTAACCTGCACTGAGAAAATTACTGTTTAAAAAATACAGTTGGGGATGAGAGTGTTTTACGGCCTTTTAAGGGAGAGAGCTAAACGCTAGATTTTATTTATACATTTTCTGAAATAACTTCTGTTATAAAAAAAATTCGTAAATGTGTCATTGTTGAGGCATAGAAGATACTTGTGATGAATTTTAGAGATCATAATAGTGTTACGTGTTTATCTTACATTGAAATTGCAATAACTCTTCAAAGTTAACCTATAATTCCCTTGCAACGATTCTGCATGGCATATTAATAAAAGATTCTATTATTGTTTATGTCAAAGAGTTTACAAAGAATTAGGTCTTTCAAAGAGAACATTTTGATAGTTCACCTTAAATAAGTTAAATGTTATGACTCGAAAACAAAAATACAGAAAAAAAATCTAACACTCTTCTTCAGGTTTCTACGTATGAGCCCACGGGGGTGCAGTGAGATGAAGGTTCTACACAACATCCATACCCGAGCCGGGATTCGAATTCAGAACCTCTCACGCCGTAGACGGCGCCCAATTGATTACGCTACGGAGGCCAAAAACTATAGTTGGACAGGAAACAAGTTCGGATGCCGGCGATATTAAGATTTTTTTTATTTGGCTTTAAGTTTCATCGACAGTGGCGTCATTAGAGACGAATAAACACAGCTCTGCACAGACAAGAACTGGGAGAGGGATTCGGCCCATGTAAAGGCACCGATTTCGGGAAACAGAAAATAGGATGGCCGGAGTCGGGAATTAAACCAAATATTTGATTAAACCCGGGTCTTTTCAAACGGGAGTCCAAATGTTATCGCTGTACCACTTAGTTCGGTTATTTTAGCGTTCCTACAACCTGAAGGAATAATATATTACGTAAAAGGGAACAAATTATATGCTGTAGAAACTATCTCACGTGTTGAAAGCTAATCTCATAGTTGTCATTTAGTAGATAATTATTCCGACAACAATCTACAATAATACTTTTCTGTTCAGTGTTATGTCCCCAGCACTACGTTTAAAGTGACTGCCTATTTTTTTATTTAGTTGTTGGTAGCTGTAGCTCAGTGAAGACTCACATCTGAATAAAATTACTCTAATGCATTAATTCATTTTAAATGAGTAATATTTCACAATCACAGTGTTCCGCCGAAATGCCCAGTCTGTATAGAAAGCGTACATTCTGCATACGCTGTGATCTTGCGAGCTGGAGAATAAAAATTTTATTTTAATACAACATAGACAAACGAGCTCTCTCCCTCCAGTTTAATTTGTTTTAATAAGATAAATATTGATTTACATTTTACTAAGTTCATTTGAATGCAAAACCAGCATAATTCAGGGGCATATTTCATGAGTTGAAATATGCGGTAACACGTTTGTGTTCAAAGTAAATATTTTTACGTGCGTCTACAATGTAATTTTGTGTCACTTTTTTATTCATGTTAATAACCATTTAATAATTCGGCAATATTTCCTTTTTCGGAACAAATGTTGCCACATGACATAATTTAAAAAAAAAACGAGTTGGTAAGTTAAATTATATTGTAAGTTTTCATAGTTGTTTCGTAATGACGCGTAAAATATGTTATTTATTTTACTTTATAAAACGTAATAAAACCTTAACAAGTGTAAGAAAGACGAGAAAAAAACGTATTTCCAAAAAATTTAACGCAGGCTGGTAACCGCAAATAAGACAGAAGCGTAATTTACTTTTGGTTTTTGATTCTACATTTACATATTACATTAACTTTCACAAATAAAAAAAAATCTCTTTTTACACATCCTAAATGAGTGTGATGATATTTACTCAGTATGATGCTGCTTTCATTAGGAATGAAAAAACGATAGGCTAAGAGGAAACAAACCCTAAAACTAAACTAAAATCTACAAGCGTCTGTGCTATCTTGTGAAAGCAATGTTTTGTACCAACACGAAAATGCAGTAATAACTTTCACAGATAAATTATCAACTTTCTCTGGTGTATAAATGTACTTCTTCAAATATGATATCCAAGGTCCTGCCAGAATACGTGAGCCTATATATGTTTGCCACCTAATCTCGTATATATATATATATATATATATATATATATATATATATATATATATATATATATATATATATATATACAGGGTGGACCAGAATTCATGTGCCAAAGTCCGGGAGGGGATTCGTTATGGAAAATAAGGTGGGGTATATAAACCAACACTATTCTGTGGTAAATATTAAGGGAGCTACGCCACGTTGAAAAAAATAATTT